>JAOYMZ010054987.1:0-13581 GCA_025802335.1 Pinguicula primuliflora
ATCATTGAAGTTGCACCTCAAGGGGGTGCTGGAGAAGGAGAAGGAGATCGAGTTCTGTTTTGTGAAGTGAGAGAATTAAAGCAAGGGGTAATTAACAACGAGGAAGACGACTTAATTTGTTATGGCCATGCTTTTTAATTACTACGCTCAAAATATAAGATGCAATATAATATATTAATAGAAAGAAACTTGTTAAATTAAAAGTAGAGCTAATTGCTAAACCAAAATTCGAACCATTCCAACTTGTTAATAGGATCAAGCACAGTAGCCACAAACAAAAACTCATTAATCTTTCGCTTCAGATTAGTTATTTGAAGCTCTGCCCAATAGCTATCAAACTTATGTTGCATCATCAATGCCATGTCAGAGATAAAATCAGCATCACTATCACTCAATTCATCCAACAATTTACAAATTCTGGATATTTGTGCAAAAAATAGATGCGATGTCGGTCTCTTCGATGCCGAAAAGACATGTGTAGCATCATAATTTGAAATATCTGCACAAACAGCTTAATTCTCTCCAAATCCACATCAAGAGGTGCATCATTATCCAACATCTTTAACAACCCCGCAATACATGTATCATCTTTAAATAATGCTTTCAAATCATCAGTATACTTCACAGCAGTCACAAGCATATCATAAGTGGAGTTCCACCTAGTGGGAACGTCCAACTTGACATTGCCTTGTGTGTCAAGAAAATAGGTCTCACACACACTTTGGAAGGCTACCTGTCGAGAAGGTGAGGACTTCACAAACTTGCAAACGATCCTCACCTTCTTCACAGAATCGTCTAGCTCGGCTAAGGCATCCTTGATCACTAAATTAAGAATGTGTGCACAGCAACGCATGTGCAAGTGGTCGTGATTTAGGATTATACCTTCAGGTTGTCCCCCAGGTGCCAATTGTTGCCTCTGCTGGAGCAAACTCAAACACACGTCATTTATAGAAGCGTTGTCCACATTAACAATCAATAGCTTTCTCAGTCCCCAATCTGTCAAAACATGTTCCAAATCCTTCGATAATGATTCACCTAAATAATGATACTTATTAGTTACAACAATAACATTGACAGTATGGTAAAGTTATGCAAAAATACCTCAGTGACCGTGTACTCTCTGAAAAGCTAGTATCCTTTTGTGTAGTACCCACATCGAATTAATGAAATGGCCAGTGACAGCCATATATTCCATATTTTACAGCGAGGTTCACGTATCAGTGGTCAGGCACACACGGGGATCCAAATCTAAGAGCTGAGACTTAAGCTTAGCTTTCTCTTCTAAAAAAAGGGCCATGCAGTCATTGGTCACAGTCTGTCTCGACGGAAGACGAAATCTTGGCTGAAGTGCAAAAGAATATGCACGAAAACCTTCTTTTTCTACAATCCTAAATGGCTGCTCATCGATTATGATCATCTTGGCTAGAGCTCGCCGTATCATAACCTCATCATAAACCGCAACTCTCATATCCCCTATTGTATCCTCCGTCCTCGTTGATGGATCAAAACTCAGAGTTGTTTGACTGGGATTTTGCATAGTCAGAAACTTTTTATATGCTGGACAACTTCTCAGTAGATGATTATTCATCGTTGTTGTTCCTTTAGAATTCATATCGCATCCAATATCAGCTTTGCCGCAATGATTGCATTTGGCCATCTTAGGATTTGAATTGGGGACCTTTGTCATATGATCCCACACCCAAGAAGGTGCTTTCTTCTTCTTTGTTGCTGAAGCACCTTCGGCTTCACAATTCGCTCGACGCTTTCTTGAAGATGTCGAAGCTGACCCTGACAGTTGCTCGGGATCGGGATCACGCTGATCCATCTGAAAATAGACAAAATGTACAAAAAATATAAGAAAGAACAGCACACACTATCTAAAATAAAACCCCCTTTGTGCTGCAACTCTGTATTTTACAACTCTGTATAATAGACCAAATGTACAAAGCAACAGATTACTGCTAGAAATTTTTCATGCCTGCGCCTGCCCAGAAATCATTTATTTCCTAAATTCAATTAAACGATACATTCATCTAACAATCACCGACCTTAAATGAGAATAAAAAGTGCAGTCCCTTGACTTCAGGAAGAAAAATTGGCATCCTATGAATACTAAGGGTAAAAGATTTACACCCTATTATGAATACTTGAATAGCAAAAAAATCCAGCATTTTGCACGACAACACAACAAAAGTACTGAATCTGAACTAGTACTGAACAAAAATCGAAAATGCCCAAAATATAACCTAAACCCTAATTTACCTTCAGTTCAATTTGTGTCGCCGCGAGAGAGGAGAGACTCGGAGATAAGATGGAGGTGCAGATTTCGGCTCACGGAGGCGTAGATTCTGGCTTGCTGCTGAACTCGTGCGTCTGCGGCTGCGATTTCGGATTTCATCCGTGTGCGGCTGCGGGGTAAGGAGTTAGGAGATAGATAGACGAAATGGGTTTGTGTATTCGTGAAATGTCCACAGCCTTAAGGTAATTAGGTCTGTAAAAATTTAATTGAAGATTTTTTTTACTAAATTAATTTACGGTATTACCGTCGGTTACCGACGGTAATACCGTCCGTACCGAAAATTCACGGTACGTGAAATCTTGTACCGTTACCGTGCCAGTAACGATGCCGGTAACTGAAAAACTCGGTTACCGATGACATCGGTATCGGTATACTGATCGGTATATCGATACCGGATGACAGGCCTAGTCCTAAACGCAGCCAGCGCAACTGCGGAAAAAAACATTGATCTCCTACTTAGTTTTTGTGATTGTACGTTGCATGATTGTGCTAAATTTTGGGGCTAGTTTGTTAATCACTTTTATGGTAAATAAAATAAAAAATTTGAAGGAAAAAAGATTGAATTGATTAGAACATGTTAAACCTATTTAATTATTGCAGACTCTTGTCGTCGCTCCAATATCAATTCCTCCTGTTTAATTAAAAGAAAATGATTCTAAAATCACAACTCAACCAACAAGAACAACAGAAAAAATGTGAAAAAAAAAATAAATAATCCGTAAAAACTATAAATTCATTCCAAAAAAATTAAAAATAATTAAATATTAAGTACATCAAAATTATATCAAGTTGTATGTCAAATTGAAGCATATAATGTGCTGATAATTACGACAATCTCTGTTTTAGCAAACCTATTTGGTGGATATTTTAGATCTGAAAAAAAGTTGAATAAAATAATAATACAAATAATAATATGATATTCGATTTAAAAACAAAAAAAACGTACAACTCCTGCACAAAGGAAATCAAAACAGCAATTCAGGACATGTGTAAAGAATGAGAATTGTATTGCGCATGGAAGAAGGGAGGAAGGGTTATGTGACTAAGGTTCTGTTTGCAAGTTCTACCGAAAAGTTACTTTTGGCTTTTGAGAGGACTTTTAAAAAAAGGTTTTTTATATGAAAATTATTAAGTGTTTGTAGTGCAAAAATTATAAGCTGTTATTGTTTTTCCTGTATGAGGTAGGCTTGAGTATCGGGATATCGGTCTCGGGATTTCCCAATCCAAGACCATCCCGATAACTATTGGGACGAGCTTTCGGTCCCAGTCTCGGTCCGTTAACATAACGGGCCTACCGGTACCGGGATCGTGGGATCCGGTCCGGTATCGGGATCCCAGCATCTGAATTGTGCAGAACATGCACAATTTGTGCTGCTGGTTTGCATCATAACCGTAATTTCCCTGCTGGTTTGCTGTTAATAACTTATCAAAGATTTGAATTAAAACTGCAAATATAACTACAAAACTGCAAACCCTAAACGGACATGTACACCATAAGGCATAATCAGCCATATTCTGCATAATCCGCCATATTGAATGCGAAAGAAAAATGCAACAATCAGGGACTGATAAATAAGCAATGAATCAAAAATATCTCGCCCATGTTCCAGTAAGTTGTTGCAAAATCAAGCCTGCTTCAGTTTCATCATTCATCAACTTCATCCTAACAACTCAAGATATGTATATCTGGTCAACCTAACAGTTTCATCATTCATCAACTTCATCCTAACAACTTCTCCACTGTTATTTCAAATAATCAAATCTAACTACTCAACCAAAACTAAAAACGATTGCATACCATAAACAGAACAAAAGCATAGACTATCCACAAAACGAAAGCATAGTCCATTCATAATCCACAAAATGAAAGCATAGTCCATCCATAATCGAAAACGAAAGCATAGTCCGTACGTAGTTCAAAAACTAAAAGTTCGAACGTCATAAGACTCAAAATGCGTAACAAAAACATAACAGTTTCATTTCACCTTCCAATACTTGATGAAACGTTGCCTAAACCTTCATCTCGATCTTGAATACAGAGTTTGCCTATCCCCACAAGCATGTCGTTGGGATCTGCTTCAAATTCTGCATAAATTATGAAATAAGCAGTATCAGGTGTATCAACAGTAGGAAAACTACAAATAAAACGTGAGATTTAACATGTACTATAAAGTTAGTATACCTTTGATGAGTTCATAGGTAGTAGGGTCTTCTGTCAAATCATCCTCATGCTCTAACGAGATCTCGATGCAATCCCTGATCCAATTTTGTGTACAAATCAAAGATTCTACTGTCTTTGGAGCCAGGGAGCTCCTGAAATATGTTAGAACTCGGCCTTCGGTGCTAAACACTGACTCTGAGGGTACTGTGGAAATAGGAATCGCTAGAATATCCTGGGCCATTTTTTCAATGATCGGATACTTGTACTGGTTAGCTTTCCACCAATCAAGAATAGAACAAGTATATGGCTCTAGGCCTTGATCAAGGTACCGCTCCAATTCGGTTTGTTTTATATATTGGTTGCTTCGTATCAGTTTCTCCCACTCATCGGCATCTGGATCTTGTTCTTCAGTGAGTTGTAAATCGTTCATCATGTTTGAAGGTTTACTGTATAAAGTGTTGTACTCATCAAACAGGTCATGTACTGTAGCCTTTGCCAATTCAATGGCCCTCACACATTCATCTTCATTGAGAATCTTTTTCAACCAAAACCCGAACCATTTGATTTTGCATTGTGGGTCAAGAATAGTTGCTTTGAAGAAAAACCTGTTCAATATTCAAATAAACATGCATTAATAAATATTAATTAAATTGCTTCATGCAAGAATAGTTCGATGTAAAAAGAAAACAATTACATGTTCAACCTTAAGGACGATTCAGCTGATTGTAAATCACCCCAGTATCTCAGATATTTGACGTGCATCCTCTTTGCCATACCAGCTAAGAATGCATCTGGGCTATCGACCAACTCATTCAACTTCTTTTTCATGTTGTACAACTCTTTAAAGAAGAGATGTGCATGTATTTGAGGCGGAGACCCTTAATGTAGCATTGTAGAATACTTCCCGAAATTTGATCAATGTACGAACGCAATCCCAGTCAGAAGATGTTGGCAAACCAGGCCCCACCATCACTCCATCCTTATTATGTTCTGTCAAGTATCCCCTAAAGGGCTCATCACACAACACCATCGACTCAAAAGCTTCTCGATGTTTATCCACAGATTCCAACATTTTGTAAGTTGAGTTCGAACGGGTGCATACATCAAGTTGGATGAAGCCCTTCTGATCATCACAATTGTCTGCCACATACTGTCGAAATGTTTCTTCCCGTTGTGGTGAAGACTTCACATACTTAGCCATCATTCTCATTTTCACCATTGATTTATCTGCTTCCTTCATGCCCTCTTTCACTATCAGATTCATGATATGAACAGTACACCTCATGTGTAGGTTCTGGTGCCCCATCAATACTCCACTAACTGTAGAACTATACTTTTGGATATGTCGATCCCTCAACTCATCCAAGCATCTGTCATTGTTTGATGCATTATCGACCGTGATAGTCAAAACCTATTGTTGGACAAAACAAAAGAATTAATTATATAAGTAAAGCACAAGTAAGATCAATGTTAATGAAAAGATGGTACTGATTACCTTATTGATTCCCCAATCTTTCAAAATATTCTCAAGCACCAGAGAGAGTGATATCCCAGTGTGGCTTGTAATCTTCTAGAATCCAATTATTCTCTTATGTAACTTCCACTGCTTGTCGATGAAATGTACTGTCACAGATATGTAGGTGAGATTTTTTACGGAGGTCCAGGTATCGGTGGTCAAACATACCCTAGGATTTAAATACGCAACATGGTTCTTCAGTGCATTCATTTATGAATAATACAACCCCATACAATCTCTCATAGCAGTCCACCTAGATATCATTTTAAACTGGGCTTCTAATCCATTCACCAACTTCAGGAACCCATATTTCTCAACAATAGAAAACAGTTGCTCATCTGCAATTATAAATTGCGCAATCAAGTAACGAATTTGCTTCTCGTCAAATGTATCCAACATTAAATTTCCTTTGGCATTCACACCACCTGATGAAGCATCAAATATCAATTTCTTCTGAAACATGTCTTTAATAGTATTCTCCTTCTTCAACACCTCACACCTTTTCTGATGCTTGAGCATGCCTGAAGTACCATCAATGTTTGTGTCACATGGTACTGTGATCCATTGCAATTGGTTTGTCCCCAGCAGGTACCTCCACTAATTCAATTTCATTCTACACACGCGACCTTTTTCGTCTCTTCTTCAGAGCTATTCCTATATTTACTTGTGCTCCATCAGACTGTAGTTTCTCATATTTGTCTGAATCACGATCTTCTTCCATACTGCGTGAACGAATAAATAAGAATTTAATCAAGATTTTATTTGTGCATGCCTGAAGTAAGAATTTAATCAAGATGCTTGAACGAAGAGCATGACTGAAGTAAGAATTAAATTTGTGCTTTCTTATAAAAATCAGATGCTTGAGCCTAAAGTAAGAATTTAATCATCCTAAGTATGTTTGTGCTACATAATCAGTACGCAACAACATAATATCAGCACAACTAAATAGACCATTCTATGTCACATACAGTGTGCATGTGCCTTGCAGTTTTCAAATTTGCACTGAATAGTAACAGCAAATTATCAAATTTGCACAGAATAAAGTGCAGCCATTCTATGTCACACACAATGTGCCTTGTGGTTTTCAATAAAACAAACTTTCATTTACAGAAAAGAACATGGACGAAACATGTAAATCGATCAATTCATATGCTGAGCTGACTTGTGTGAACTGTGAGACAACATACTAATACAGGGACTTACCGGAATCGACAGAAGCCGAGGGAGGCAGAGCACGCAGCACGGAGAGGAGAAGCCATCAGATGGATTGCAATTGCACGGAGAGGAGAGGGCATCTCCGAGGCTCAGACGTGAGACGAAGACGATTTGGGGCTAGGGTTGATTCTGATTTGAGATTCAATAACTTTAACTTTCAATGGCATTCTAGCAAACGGGCCGAAAATCGACCATGACTAGGTAAGTAACACGGGAGACGGGACTGGGCCACAGCCACGCAATGTAACTGGGCCTGGGTGGACAAAAGTATAAATAGCTAGAATTATCGGGCTATCGGGACATCCCGATAATTTGTACACTGCAGCCCGAGCCCAAACTGATAAGTATTGGGAATAAATCCATCGTCCCGCTACCCGGCCCGATACCGAATAATCTTAATGGTATCGGGCCTAACGGGTCGAGATTACCTGTATTGGGAAATTTTCCGGTAATCCCAGCCCATTTGCTCACCCCTAGTATGAGGTACTGAAATTGATATGGAGATAAAGTTTTTTTGGGTAAGCAATTTTTTTGTTAAAAATCAACTGTACAATTATTTACAAGGTCTTGGGCCTATGGCCCACCAAGAAACGCCTGCATTTTTTTTTCAAAATTTTGATGTTATCTTTGGTCTTCTCTCATTGTAGGCGCCGAAAAAGTATTCCATGGTGCTTGATTTTGTGTGCATTCCGTCGCTCCAGCCTTGGAGTTCCTGAACCAGAGCCGTGTTATATCCTTGATCTTCTGTACCACATTATCAATTACCGGATTCTCGTGATATGGTTATGAAGTTGAACTTTTGGGATCAGTTATTTTGAAGGAAAATTTTTAAATGTGCCACAAAATGGGCGAATTTTTTTTTTAAAATGCCATTAACCGGTCTTTGGAAGACCGGTAGGAGTAATTGGTCTTTGGAAGACCGGTATCTTAAAATACCGATCTTCCAAAGACCGGTAGTCATTAAAATTCTTAATCACAGAAATTGAAGAATACCGGTCTTTGAAAGACCGGTAGGGCATGAACAAACCAAAAAAACACTAATCCAACGTTGATTCTTCCACCTCCAAACTCCCGAGCAACAACCTTGAATGATTCTGTATATCTGATTCTGGATCTCTGATTCTTTTGATTCATCCATTTTTTTCATCAAAAGAAAAATCCCAATAGAAACAAAAGATTCACACTTTTTGCATCAATGGTGGACATGGGAGACCAGAGATAGCTTGAACAATTACCTCGAATTTCCTCTTTAAAATGCTCCCGCAAGCAATACGACTACTCATACTCGTAATCGGAGTAGTGACGACGTCGTACCGGCAACTCACCTCCCACCATGCCTACATGTCCATCATCGAGAGGAATACTTCCAGATTCGTCAAATCGGGGGGGCACATTTCGTGCCAATGCATAATCTGTTTGGGTGAGATTGGGGACGGGGAGGTTGGGAGACGGCCGCCGGGCCAGCACGATTTCCACCTCAATTGTCTTGATTCGTGGCTGAGAAGCAGCGACGCGGCAGGATGCCCGCTATGCTGGCGGCCGATGCTGTCGGGTGACGCGGTGGTAGAGTACCAGATGGTGCATAAATTGCTAACCATACCTTGGAAGGTGCAAGGTATCTACTTCTTAAACATAACTTGAACAATTACCTTGCATTTCCTCTTCACATGAACAATTACCTCAACGTACTCATCTCTTAAGCAGGGGATTCGTCGAAGTAAGTGAGAGATAGAGATAGCTCTGCTGCTTCGCCGGACGGTGGAGCGACTTGGAGTTTCTTGAGCTGCTTCGCAGGGGATTCATCCCTGAATTCTCGCCTTGCTGTTCTTGTTTTTACATTTGGTTTGTTCCTGACGGATGACGAGAGTGAAGCTTAACACGAGAGTAAGGCATCTACCGGTCTTCCAATGATCGGTAGAAGCTTAATCTCTCTGATTAAGAATTTTAATGACTACCGGTCTTTAGAAGATTGACATTTTAAGATACTGACCTTCTAAAGACCGGTGCCTCTTATCGATCTTCCAAAGATCGGTTGATAGCAATTTCGCCTATTTTGTGGCACATTAAAAAATTTTGGTTGGATGATCTTCTGCATTCTTTTTTTAGGAATTTTGGTGGGGCATTCGCATCTTCCCTTTTTTTTTTTTTTTGGATAGGTAAGATTTTTATTAAAATATTTGTGTAATATGTACAATATCAGGTTTCTCATTATTCAACACAAAATTCCGGCTCCCGATTCCAATCTCAAAGCTAATCGCCAGAAGCAGCTTCCTGTGAGTCTTCAGAATCCACCATGTCTCCAATTTGGTCTTCTCAACAACTGCATCAATGGGGGATGTTTTGGATTCGGAGTTTTGTCGCAGCAATTGCATCAGTTTTCCATGATACTAGAATTCCTCCAGAAGCCCCTCTCGATGGCAGAAACGAATAGTCAACCTCATCTCCTCTCCACAAGGTCAGTACCAGAGCATAGTCAATAATTTCTTTTCTTTTTGTTTCCTGCAAGCAGAGTATCTGTATGTCATTTATCTGTATGTCTTTTTGTTTCCTGCAAGCAGAGTATCTCTTCTCCACAATGTCAGTACCATAATGTCATTTATATGTCATTTATATGATGGGATGCAGGAAGAAGACGCCTCCAATGAACCAGATGGAGTCAGCTTGCATTCTCCGCATCCCTTCTTTCCATCTGGATTAATTGCTGGAACTGAGGCTCATCAATTGAAAGGCCAAATAAGTTGCCCAGTTTTCTCGTTGCTGCTGCCTGGGATTCAGCATCCAAGATTGATACTTTTGATGTCTCTGTAGGTCTGCGATGCTTCCTGAGAGGTAATAGGCTTTGGAAGATTTGTATCCATGCGATCATCGAATCGAAGCACTTGGCTTCGTCTTTGAATCTTTCATCTCGTGCATCTATAATCATGTGTATAGAGATTAAAGTTGGGTTTTTCGATATGGGTTGTGACTAATTGTATATATTTTTGGAGTTATAATCTCACTTTATATTTTACTATAAGGCACCACATTTAAGGCTCCACAAATGCACCACATGTGCACAAACACACCCACATGTGCACAAACACACCCACATGGGTGTGTGTGCGCATAAGTGATGTGGTGCATTTGAAGTGTGTGAAATGTGGTGCCGTGTAGTAAACCCCGAATTACTCGGATGTTCAAGGTCAACCATAGCCCAGACATTGGAGCTGGCACTGCTATTTTCTAATTCAATATCGCAGCTGACTATCTGATTTTCATTGCAAAACTGATTTGGCTTTCGATGTCTAGGTCATCCATTTCACAAGGGGAAGTGCCTGGAAGCAGCCTCCACCTGATTTAGCCACATACTTTTTCATGGAACGTATCGTGTACCTGGGAAAGTCTCTAGTTCCATCTGTCACAGAACTCTTGTTGGCCGAATTTTTGTACCTTAGGGACCAAACCACCTGCGAATGTCTCTAGTACCTTGGGAATGAAGATGAAATAAAGCCGATTTATATGTACATAAATTCCACTGGAACTACCAAGGTTAGGGATTGTATGCTTTGCGTCATTGTCTACTGGTAGTGCATTAAACACAATATTAGTCATATTTAACTGTGGACGGATTTGAATTTCCCATGATAAGGTAGTAAGACTTTGGTTGTCTTAGCAGCAAGCTCATATGGCCAAACCTTGAGCATGTTAAATCATATGTATACCTTACATGGAACTAAAATGATTTTACGAAATGACAAAGTGAGAAAGAGGAGAAAACTCATTTCAATTCAGGTGCTCAAAAGGCTTCTGGTTGGGTTTATGGTGGGCGCAGTTCTATTCCTGAAGTTTGATGACTCAGTTTATCATTTTTGAGAGGTCCCTTTATATTTGATGGTTATCAGTTACCAGTTACCACATTCTCCTTCTGCTTTTCTTTCCCTATTTATGTTTTCCTTGAGGTAAACTTTTCGTTTAGTTCTTTACTTTCTTATATGAATCGTTTTAGTTATAAATATTCATGGGAGCGATTTGATTCTGATGTATATTTGTGTAATTAGCACTCATGTTTGGATGTAACATATAGGAGAGGATTAGTTATGATGTCCTGAACCTGATTGTATCTTAATATTCTGCCAAGAAAAACTGTTTGTATTATCTTCTGAACCATGTTCACCTTTGAACTTGTATTTTATGTAGGGAGGGGAAAAGTTGAGCTACGAACCGAAGCTTTTGCAGTATATGATATTATGAGGTTATAAATTCTTAACTGATGTAGCATATATTTTTTTCCTATCGTTTCTTGTTTCTCAGGAAACAACAATGTGAACACATTGCGTACATACTGAAACCTCTCTGACACCGTTCATCACACTGTGTTGCTGAATTAAGTGAATATGAACTCTTTATGTGTCATTCATTAGTAGTTTTGGGAAACCTTTTCAGTTCCTTTACTGGAGGCAGAGATTAAAATAACAACTCTTCTCAGTTTCCTTTGTACTTTGACTGCGGCGTCACATGCTAACACAGCATTCCTTAATGAATTTAGAAATGTGTGTAGAGTATTTACTATTTAGGGTATTAGAGAGTTGCTAAATATCAATGACTCATCTGCCTACCATCTTAAGCTTTTACTTATAATGGATACTTAATGTAGTCTTAAAGTTTGAAGGATTGCATTTCCTGGGGTTGTCTTGCTTCCTAATCATTAATGACAAATAATTACACGTTCATTATCTTCATAGAAATAATGCCACTTACATATGGGGTTTGCAATGGGATGATTAAAATTTAAGTTTGCTGATTAAACTTTTAAATGAACTGATCGTCTAATGTATGTTGTACTGAATCTTGTGATATGCAGCTCCTTTTTGCATATCTAATCATCAAAAGTTTGTAGGTTTGTGAAAGCACCGATTTATACCCTTTGTGTTGGCAATGCATGGGGAGAAGCAGCATTTGATGGAGTGATGCTGGTATTAGCTTTTAGTTTAACACTAATACAGTTTGATTAGCAGTTAAGCTTGTTTAAATGTTTGTGTTTTTTTTAAGTTTAAAAAGAGACACGCGTGAGTGTCTTATGTTCTGATAAAAGTTTGTGTTGTACATCATTTTTGCAGAGTAATGAGGAAAGCTCTCAAGCAAAAAATCTTCTGCAAAAAATTATTCTCCTTGTCTTCGCAAAAATCAATCCTCTGTTTTCCAATTTTTCTCTAAATTAAGTCTCTAAAATCTTCAATTGGTATTGGACCTCATGTCTACACCTTCCTCATCAACTGCTGCTGAGGGACCTCCGGTGTTTTCCGGTGAGGGCTAGCAGATGTGGGCGGTAAAAATGAGGGTTTATCTCAAAGGCCAACCCTTAACTGTGGGAAGTGATTGAGTCAGATGAAGAACCCGTGTTACCCAATAATCCGAACGTCACACAGTTAAGGGTTTATGAAGAGAAAATTTCACGGAAATATCGTGTTGCAAGTACTCTTCATCAAACTGTAAATGAAACTGTGTTTAGCCGAATTATGGACTGTACAACTGCTAAAGAAATTTGGGAAGAACTTGAAAGGATTTTTCAAGGGAATCGTAGAACAAAGCAGTTGAGACTGTTTAATCTTCGAAAAGAATATGAGATGCTGTATATGCTTGAAACTAAGATGTTAAGAGAGTATATTGATCGGCTTATGAAGATTGTGATTCAAATCAGATTGTTGGGTGAGAAGGTGGATAAATGTAGACTGGTTGAAAAGATTATGGTTACACTGCCTGCAAAATTTGTGGCAAAAATTTCATCTCTTGAGGATGCTTATGATGTAACTGATATGTCTGTTTTTAAGTTGGTCAGTGCATTAGAAGCTGCTGAGCAATGTATGGCATTTAGAGACTCACATAAAGTTGTTGAAAAAGCTATGTTGGCTCATAAGTTCAGCGGAAAATTTGATGGTAAGCTAGATTTAAATCGTGAGATAAAGGATGAGCCTAAGAAAAAGAAACAATGGGAGAAGAAGCAGAAGGGTAAAGCAGAATCAGTTAAACCAGTGATGGGAAAAAAGGGTGGAAAATATCCTCGGTGCCCTCATTGCAAGAAGACTAATCACACAGAGCGGTTTTGTTTCTATAAACCTGAAGTTCAGTGTAAGAATTGTCAGCAGTTTGGTCATGTTGACAAAGTCTGTCCTAAGAATAAACTGAAGCAACAAGCTCATACAGCTCAGAGTTCAGACAGCACTGAAATTCAGGAAGATCATGTGTTTATGGTTTCTGTTACTAATGATACTCCTACTTTAAAACAGAATGATTGAATTTGGATGCTGGGCAGTGCAGCGGTTGTACTCACCATATTACACCGAATGAAAGGTGTTTTATCTCTTTAAGAAATACTACAGGATGCCAAGTTAAGATTGGTGATAAGTCTTTGCT
>JAOYMZ010054998.1:0-13581 GCA_025802335.1 Pinguicula primuliflora
ATCTACAATGTATAAAATTTCCACTGGTGCGACCAATTTCGAAAATGGATGGTGTCACAAACAAATTGTACACGAGTTGTATACACGAAGATTGTACAGATGAAGATTTTCCTTCATACATAATAAACAAAAATACATCATCTCAGTAAATCTAATTACTGACACAAAGTCCAGTTTAATAGTAAGAATTTAGTGGGATTTAGTAAAATCATTAGATTAAATCCATTGTTTAGTAGATTGATAAGAAAGGCAACTTTATCCGAGATCAAATGGTCTGTTCCGAAAAAAATGGGAGATAATGTGAAAAAGGGTACTGCTAACTGTTATATATTTTTTTATTGATTGTGGTTGTGATTAGTGGCGAAGCTATGAATGTCTGAGGGGAACACGTGCCTCCCCCCACTTAAAAATGTGGATTTTTTTATATAATTCATTAAAATATTGTATATTTATATATTAATTTTTGGCCAAAACCGTCATATTTTTCTAGTCAATTTCAAAATTATTTATTTCGGTGGCAAGAAAGTGCCCAAAAAACTAGGATACCGAAATTCGATATCATGGTTTTTCGATACATATAGCATTTTTTTTCCAAGCTCTAGGACTGTATGCACCCATTAATTCAATTTGTTTCATGTTATTCTAATTGGCTTATGTTATGATACTCTATGGTAATGTCTTTATTGTTAACTCCATACTAATTTGACATGTTTATTTTCATACAGAAAAATTTCATTTTTTAAGATAAAAAGAATCATTCAGAACATTTCTTCTTGGTATGAGCTTGAGCCTTCTAATCGTACGACAATGTTCCAGATAAAATTGTGAAATTGTGCCCTCTGTCGAAAATACTGACTTCGCCACTGGTTGTGATTGTTGTCGCGTATGTGCTTAGTAAGTGAGTCAAATAATAGTGTACAAATAATATTTTATGTAAAAAATGTGTTTTGTTTTTTTATAGATGTAATTTAATGGGATAGTTGGACTTTTTGTTGAAATTATAAAGTCCGATTTTCTATGGGTAATTTTCCGGTGCCGGATGGAGAAAACCGGACGACGCTTGCTTACAAGTCGGAAAGCTATCCTGGCCGTCGACGGCCAGGATGGAAATCTCACTTAAAATCAAAAAATTCGGGTCGCAAGGCTGCATCGTTAACGTTTCTCTTTATTCAACCCTTCCACAAATCTGTAAACCCAGGCGAAATTGAACAAGTCCCGCATGAATTCAGCCTTTTGAAAATTCCAGCGAAATTCAGCAAATCCCGCTCGTCTTTAACAAAGCCGAAATCCACTCCGTCATTGCCAAATCTGCGGAACCTATCCTTTGGAGCCCTGTGGTCGGAGTTCCTTCTGTGACGGATTTACATTGTGCAGGAAGCAACGGCTTAGTGTTCTCCTTCTGTAAGCAACGGCGTTTGGGGGTGAAATACTGATAATTGCCCAAAACCAAGCCTTTCATCACATCTATGTGGATTTATGCCGCCGGTGACGTTTATCATTTCTGATGCTTTTATGAACTTCACCGACAAACCGGCAGAGAAGTTGGAGTGCCGAGATTGAGTTTTTATTCAATGATACTGTGTTTTTTATTTTTGTAATTGATTTTGGTCGTGGACCGGGTCAAAACCTGCTCTGCAATCCAAATTTTTTGATTTTAAGTTAGATTTTCATTTTGACCGTCGGATAATCCAAAGGTCAGGATAGCTGTCCAACTTGTAAGCAAGCGTTGTCTGGTTTTCTCCATCAGCAGCGGAAAATTACCCGATTTTCTATATCAAATTTATTGTGTTTGCTAAATACAATCTAAACTAAATGTACTTACCCGAAAAAAATCTAAACTAAATGTTTGAAAGCGGAAGAAGAGGCGAGACACAATCCGCGATCCACACGCTTAAAGTCAAATCGGTTTGATTTGGAGATTCTCCTCAAATTGGGCCTCCATGACTCGCAAAACAGGATACCCGTTCCTCTTATTTGGGCTCCCCAGCAAGCCCATTGGGCACCATGATCCCCTCCCGGCTTCCCCCAAGATTAGGGTTGGATTGGAGGGAGTGGTTTTCTTTCTCCTCGACACTCTCTCAAAAGGTTCGTAGTGACGTCATCGATCTTTTACGTCACGGGATGCGATTTTACACCAATCCTCTTCTTCCTTGTCCAGGACTCCAACGCGTGTCTAACATGCACTGGGCAACCCAATCTACTATTAAATTTATTTAAGTTTCATGAGTCATGACCCCAACTACCCATCATAAATGAAAATTTTATTAAATAGTAGGGTCAAAATCGTCTCACGAATATGGGAAAGAGCCAATTGCTTAACTCCCAAGCAAAAACAACTGTGCGCTTGCCAGCAGACCAGCGAAACCCTTTTCCTAAGGTTAATTGTGTGGTGTCAAATTCGCCACGTCAACCCGCCTGACGGCCCAGCGACTGAGATTTCGGCGAAATATCTAGAGAAGAGAGCGCTATAAATTGCAACCAGCTCCCGCGAAGATCCGATTTTTTTCGTGATTCGCTCTTGTGCGTGCGGAGGGGAAATTTAAATCTCGCAAAAAATCGAACAGTGGCACAGACTGATAGCTGTAGGGTTAATTGGTTTGTCAATTTTTCGTATTGAATCTTGGCATACCGCGGAGGAGGCGGAATCGTACTCAAGGCTTTGTTGCATTGAAGATTTTATCGTTCAGGGACAAATTCAAACGTAGATTGCACGAAGGTATGCTATTGGTTTTTTTTATTTTCTCAAACATTGTGATCTTGCTTCTCCCTGTTCCACTCTTATGGGGTTATTGTTCTTTTGCTGGTTGAAATGTGTTCTCGTTTTCATGTTACGAACTTTAGTTTTGGGGTCTGTCGGGACTTCGGCGCTTCTTCAGGTTTTGGATTGGTGTGGTGTCGTGGGTTGTGGTCATTTAAGTATTGCGTGCTATTGTTGGTTAGATTCTAGAATTTGGTCTATGGTGTTTCGTGATAATGAAGATTATTTCTGTCCGGAATGAAATTGATTCAAAGATTTCGCTCTATGTCTATTGAAGATGTGTTATTTAGTTCGAAATTTGTGCCGGTGGAAGTGAGGTGATGGTATTACTTAACTATGAACGTGTGTTCTTCTTATAGAGTTTGACTGGTGTGCACTTGTTTTGATATTTATTTTTGATGTGTGAGTTGAAGTAATAACTAGATGATTTTCCCTTTAAGTTAAAATGCCTCCGTAATGCTAATGATATTTATCTTCCTTGAGAGGTGGGGTATGATTCTATATATCATACCCTGCCCAGACGCTGACGGGCGTGATTTGTTGGGTATGTTTGGTTTGGTTTGGTTTATTTCTTGTGGTGGCTAACGAGTTTTTATCTTCTTGCTTATGTTGCAGAGATATGACTATGGCTATGCTAAGACCAGAATCTAAATTGTCATATCTAACGATGGATTATTCAATGAAAAGGAAATCAAAAAGCAGGAGGGCTGGAACTAACAGTATTGCAGACACACTTGCGAAGTGGAAAGACTACAATAGCAAAATTGGATCACTTGCTCATGATAACAAGCCAACGGGCAAAGCTCCTGCCAAGGGCTCCAAAAAGGGTTGTATGAAAGGAAAAGGCGGTCCTGAGAATGCTGGTTGCAACTACAGAGGTGTTAGGCAGAGGACATGGGGTAAATGGGTGGCCGAGATTAGGGAGCCACACCGGGGAAGCAGACTGTGGTTGGGAACATTCGGCACTGCACGTGAGGCTGCTCTTGCTTATGATGAAGCAGGCAGGGCGATGTATGGCCCTACCGCGAGGCTTAATTTCCCGGATTACAGTTCAGCCGTAGTGTCCAGCAATGATTCTATTTCACTGCCTACCACGTCTCTGTCTGACTCCACAACGTCTAGCCTCTCAGAGGTCTCTCATGTTCCTAGGATCAAAATTGAAGATGGTGATGTTTTTTCACAGAATCTTGATATCAGGAGTAATGCAGTAAACGAAGTTAGCACCTCCACTAATTCTGTGAAACCTGAAATGATGGAAGGATTTTCATTGCCGATGAAAGACGAGGCCAGAGAGGAAGTTTACGAAGAACACATACATGATCCTGGAAGTGAGGAGCTTAATACTGAAGATATACCTTGTCCAACATCGTCCAGCGTCACGGCTGGGCAGCATCATTTGGACAGTTCCCCATTGGATGAATTTTTTGATGTGGAAGAGCTAATTGCAGCTTTAGATTCTACTCCACATCGTGCTTCTGGACCTCATGCTGGCCAAGCAGGACAGGATTTGGATGGCAATGACTGCCCTGTGGGTGCAACATTACAGTTGCACCCGGATGGAAAGCTGCCTGGAGATCCGTCGAACGAGCAGACTTATGACTATGGCCTTGATTTCTTGAAACCGGGTAGACAGGAGGATTATGACTCCATGTTGATTGATCTGTTGTTGGATTTGGATGCGGATGCGGATGCGGCCGTATGAGAAGTGATATACGCTGGTGAACTGATGATGGATATGTTCCGGTGCTATGGGGTTTTTTTTCACTGTATATTCTTTAAACTCTTCTCTGTACACTAAATGAATTTTTCACTAGTTAGATGACCAGGGACTAACTTTTAGCATCTAGTAGGAACTAGGAATGCCCTCTATTCTGTTGACAATGTTATTTCACTATGCAATGAGATAATAGATAGAATCCGGGAGTTTTGTTGACGGTCGATCTCTCCATTTCCTTTTCGTGTTCTTCTATGTATTTATGGGAACTGCGTGTTAAATAAAACCTTGGTTTGAAGCTTCTGACTGCAAATTTTAGTGGAAAACTTGGTACTCAAAAGGTAAAATAAGATTCTTATTCCAAATGGAAATAAAAAATTGCAATAACTTCACTTGTAGCAAGCAATTCGAAGTAAACGGCATGTAATGCTTCGATGAGATTTGTACACTTGTTTAAATGGAAAAATTAACCAAACAATAAAATTCTTGCATACAAAAAAAAGAGAGAGATGCTGCAATGAGTGCGGTAGTTCAGCCTTTGGCTGGACAACGTAATGGTACAGTTCACAAATCGGGAAAGGATGAGAGGAGCCCAACTTTTTTTCCATAGGAAACCTTCATTATTGACTACAAATTGCACACGGTAAAAGGTTAATTGTCCAATGGATTCTGAATAAAGTCAAGACAAGTACAGACCTTTTACACGCTATCGAAAAAAAAAATGGATGATGTTATAGAGCACAATATTTAGAGAGCACTACCACATACCACCTCCTATTAATGAAAATTGGGCCTCATATATACACACACCATAAGTGTGTGTGCTCACCCATTAATAGGGGGTGGTGTGTGGTGGTGCCCTATAAGGATGGTGCTCTATAACGCATCCAACAAAATCGATATGAGGCACCCTTTTTTGGTGCACCCCTGCGCACCCCCCTTTTTTCTCCCCCTTTTTTGCGGGTTTAGTTCTAGGGTTTATTGGGTTTAGCTTTAGGATTTATTGGGTTTAGCCCTAGTATTTATTGAGTTTAGTTCTTGGGTTTAGGAGATAGGGTTTTAGATTTTTTCGGCAACGAAATCGCCGTAATATTAATTCTAAAATTATAAATTTATAAGATTCATACATTCATGAGGTGTGGACGAATGCCCCAAAAAGTTGCCTAGAAGGGATGCCGCATCCAAACAAAAATATAGATCCTCCCAACTGAGCCATTTCTACCCTTGATTGCGCTGGTTTTGCCGTCCCCAGTGGGGACTCCTCACCCCCCACGATCTATCGAATCATTTTTTACCTTTTTCACCCCTCGGGCTCTCTGCATCTCTTCTTTCGGTAACATGCACAAAAGGGTCAAGACAGTTTTGCACGAGTGCCCCATCAATTCCTTTTTTACTGCTTCTCAATCAACTAGGCTTATGTTTTAAGTTTTAACACTTGTCTGCCACTCTCCTTTTCTGGCTATTTAATGCTTCTCTGCGTCCAGATCAGTATTGCAGAAAGCTTTTATTTCGTGTTTAAACCTCTGGCCGTGGGTTGGTGTGGCCTGGCATTTTCCTTGTCGTGATTCTTGATATATTTTTGCCTTTTGGTGACAAGGGTATCGCGGTTTGTTGTTTAATCTTGTGTTTGCCTTGTTCTCGAGTTTGATTCTGCTTTCTGCAATGATCTAAACTGACAAAAAAAAGTAATCTTTCTGGATTTTGATTCTTTTCAGTAAAGTCGTTTCCAGTGACTTGGAGCATATTAGTATTGGTGTTATCCCAGTTCGTCCCTGTTTTACTGCAATTCTGTAGCAAATCATTTATGTTCCCAACTGATGCAGATGCTGCAATATGTTGTTCTTTTGATGAAGACTTCCAAATAACAGGTCAGCCTCTTCCAAATTCTGCAATGATCATATGACAAATTAAACAGGGCTGAATGTCTCTTTGATATGATCATATAGGGCTGGCTTGAGTGACAAAGTTACTGTTCTTCAGATTCTTGCAGGTATCATCAATTGGAGTAGTGGGTAAACTGCAAAATTTAGTCTTGCATCCCTGTAATCAATTTGTATTGCAACCTCTTGCTAATGTAATACAGGTGAATGTCTCAACTTTACTCACATTATTGAAAAGGTTACATCTTTCGAGCTGAGGACCATGAAGAGGAGGCTAGTTCATCAGATCAGCCATCCATTTAATCATCATCGTAAGACTGATTTATTACTTAGTTTCTATATTGATTTAGCTTTATTTTCTTGTGCTAGATGTTAGATTCAAGAATGTTAGGCATACTTAGTCATTTTTTGCTTAATTATGTATAGATGATGAAACTACATTATTTTGACATGTGTTGTAATATTTGTACACTTAAGTTGACTGGACGTCGTTTTGACTCGACGTCGTTTTGACTCGACGTCGTTTTGACTCGACGTCGTTTTGACTCGACGTCGTTTTGATATGTATACTTAATTATGTATAAAATTATTAAGTATGTCTACCATTATTGATGTTAGATTAGCAATATGGTTTGGTTAAAGAAGAACATTCCATCCTTAAAATGTTGTCTACACTCTGAAAAGATTGCATTGACTCACAAAAAATGCTCCTTCTTTTGCGAAGCTTTTGAGGCTTTTTGGTGTGGCTCATGGCGACCGGTGGAGCACTTGAAAATTGGTGATGGTGTTATCGTAACGAGTATTGTTGAGAAAGAACAGGTCGTTGAGGAGGATATTCCCATGCCGCATCTTCGTGTAAGGTCGAGAAAAGCTGTATCCTCTGATTGCACTATGTTTTTGAGGTCAGGAGTTGATGTATGCGTACTCGCCACATCTGAGAACTCTCAAAACTCGGCTGATGAGAATGATGATGAACCTGTAAGTTCTATGTGGATTTTGAATATGACTCTGCTTTTGATCTATATACATTCATAGCCTGTTTTTTCTTAATTGACTTCAAGTGGAATGCTTTATTCTTAATTGAGTTGTAATCATTTTGGATTTCTCGGAATTAGGGAGTATACAGTGACCTTCTCACTGTATACTATGCATGCAGTGCCCTGGCTGCACTGCGTGATTGGTTGGTCCGCGAGGCCGAACAAAAGCGTTAAACACCGACCCACCTGCTACGTCAATCCCGCAGTGCCACATGGGACTGCATAGTGTGCAGTGTGTTACCTCACAGCACCCACCCAAACCCGGATTTCTCTAGCTCATGTGCTGCTCTAATTGTAATTTGTAACACAGGTCTGGATTGACGCAAAGATAAGATCTATTGAGAGAAAACATCATGATCTTGGATGTGATTGTCAGTTCTATGTTAGTTTCTATATTCAGCAAGGCCCTGATCTTCTTGCAGAAGACAGAAAACTTCTTAAAGCGACCACCATGATAAAGATCGATGCTATATCCATTCTTCAGCAGCTGGAGCAGAGACCATGTGACACTGAGTATTACCGCTGGTGCTTCTCAGAGGACTGTTCTACCGTGCAAAAGATGAGACTTTTTACTGGTAAGTTCGCTGCTGATGTTACCTGGCTCCTCGTCGCATCCATTATGAAGAAAACTGCATTCGATATAAGAACAGTGCAGAATCACATTGCTTATGAGGTATCAGAATATAAGCCTGATGCGGACCAACAACCTGTTGCCAACAGCCTTACTTATACCTTGAGCTTTAAGGTGGAACATGATATGATGACACCGGTGATTGTCGAGTTAGTCCCATCTAATCTCCAAGTAACAAGCGATAAACTTGAAGTTGGATTCTGCTCATCTTATGATCATGCAGAGCTGCGAAGGTCAAAACGTAGAACTATACAACCGGATCGTTATACAGCCATTGATAAGCCTCCAGATTATGATGTTGAAGTTACTCGGCTGGGAGAAAACAAGACTTACTCAATAGAGTATCTAGATATATCATCCGATGATGATGATGATGACGATGAGGATGACGATGATGATGAGTACATGGCACTATCAGTCCAGGCTGATAATGAATATCAGAAATGCAGTGGCGATAGAAAATTGAGGCAGATAAATGGGAATGGCATCTCTCGAGTTAGGAAGAAGAAATCTGGTGCATCTAGAAAGTCTTCAAAACGATCACGGAATGAAGATAAAGAGTCTACAGACGACGAACTTGCTCTAGTTCCGATGCATGCTGCTGCTGTTGGGAAGGATAAGTTTTCTTTTGATGAAAATTCTGTCCATGATGATTATATTGGTGACATTGTTTCTAGATATATGAGCTCCTCACGTAAGATGAAGAAGGATATTGATATGGATTTTGATTTCGACACGAATAGTGGAGGTAGTCGGCGTTCGAAAGCAGAGGTACGGAGAGGATACCACAGGACAAATAACCTCAATGCTAGTTTGAGAAGGAATTGTGTTTATCTACGGGAGACCATGTATGATGTGCGAAGCTTTAGAAAGGGATCTGTAACTGCGCAGTTGTGCAGGGAACTGATCAAGAGAAGCATGAATAATATTGATGCCACTCTTAGAAATGAGCAGATACAACCACCTGTGATTGATCAGTGGAAGGAGTACCAGTCGACAAAGTTTTCGAGTACAAACGAATCAAAACAAGACCCCTCAAAGAAGGAAGAAGAAGAAGAGTTATCAGAAATTGATATGCTATGGAAGGAAATGGATCTTGCTCTTGCATCATGCTACCTCCTCGACCCGAACGAGGTAAAATGCCTATTACTCCTATTGGTTAGCATGCTGCAGTTCGTTTTCCAGTTTTTACAGTCGTTCGTTGGGATATTTTTGACAGGATGATACTCCTACTGAATCCTCTGCTGAAGTGCCATTAATGAGTAAGTGTGTGCATGACTTAACCCTTGATGAACAAGTTGGGACTGTTTGCAGACTGTGCGGATTTGTAGAGACTGAAATAAAGGACATTCTGCCACCTTTTGTAAGTAAAAAATCCGAATCCGATCCGATCCGATCCGTTTGCAACCCTACTTCTCTTTTCTCTCTTCCAACTTGTTGGCAATGAAGCAGTGTGTGTGATCTTTCTCTCTTTCTAACTGTAGGCTGAGAACGTACACTTCACTCAATTCAAGGATCCAAGAACTGAAGACGATTCGTCAGAGCGGAAAGATGGCAGCGAAGACGAAGGCCGTGAGCAATACTGTATCCCCTCGGTTCCTGCTTCCTCAAGCACCCAAGCTGCCGCCAATTTGGCAGAAGGTGAAAACAATGTATGGTCCTTGATACCTGATCTCAAGGACAAACTGCGGATCCACCAGAAGCGCGCTTTCGAATTTCTGTGGCGGAACATTGCCGGCTCCCTGAAACCGTCCAGGATGGAGAAGAAGGAGAACAAACGCGGTGGTTGTGTCATCTCCCACTCTCCTGGAGCAGGCAAGACCTTGCTCATCATCGCGTTTCTAGTGAGCTATCTGAAGCTGTTTCCTGGTTCCAGGCCACTGGTCCTTGCTCCGAAAACAACATTGTACACCTGGTACAAAGAGATCATCAAGTGGAAGGTCCCCATTCCTGTTTATCAAATCCATGGTGGCCAGACATATAAAGGTGAAGTCTTGAAGCAGAGAATGAAGTTACCACCAGGGCTTCCCAAGAACCAAGACGTGTTACATGTTCTTGATTGTCTGGAAAAGATGCAGAGATGGCTCGCACATCCTAGCATCCTCTTGATGGGATACACCTCATTCCTGACTCTGACCCGTGAAGATTCGCACTACGCTCACAGGAAATACATGGCGCAGTTGCTGAAACAGTGCCCGGGTATCTTGATACTCGACGAAGGCCACAACCCAAGGAGCACAAAATCAAGACTCCGAAAAGGTCTGATGAAGGTGAACACGAGGCTCAGAATCCTGCTCTCAGGCACGGTGTTTCAGAACAATTTCGGCGAATATTTCAACACCCTTTGCCTCGCAAGGCCGGTCTTTGTCAATGAGGTCTTGAAGATGCTGGATCCCAAGTATGAGAAGAGAAACAATGAGAGGCAGACGCAGTATTCGTTGGAGAATCGAGGGAGAAAGCTTCTGATCGATAAGATATCCAACAAGATCAATTCGAACAAGGACGGAGAAAGAGCACAGGCTCTCAAGACACTGAAGAAGCTGACCAGCAAGTTCATTAATGTGTACGAGGGTGGTAACTCTGAGGAGCTACCCGGCCTGCAATGCTACACGTTGATGATGAAGCCAACCACACTCCAGCAAGAGCTCCTGGCGAAACTTCAGAACCGTAGGTCCGTATACAAGGGATTTCCCCTGGAGCTCGAGTTGCTCATCACACTCGGGGCAATCCATCCGTGGTTGATCAAAACGACGCAGTGCTCCAGCGCCTACTTCGCACCGGAAGAACTGGAGGATCTCGAAAAGTACAAATTCTGTGTGAAGATGGGGTCCAAAGTCAGATTCGTCATGAGCCTCATCCCGAGATGCCTGATCAGGAATGAGAAGGTGCTGATATTCTGTCACAACATTGCACCGATCAATCTGTTTCTACAGATATTCGAGAGGTTCTACGGATGGCGCAAGGGCCGTGAAGTGCTGGTGCTGCAGGGCGATATCGAGCTGTTCGAGAGAGGCAGAGTGATGGATAAGTTTGAGGAGCCAGGAGGGCCATCCAAGATCATGTTAGCCTCCATCACAGCTTGTGCTGAAGGGATCAGCTTGGTGGCTGCGTCCCGTGTGATCCTGCTGGATTCGGAATGGAATCCTTCGAAGAGCAAGCAAGCCATTGCGAGGGCCTTCCGCCCGGGACAGAACAAAGTGGTGTACGTGTATCAACTGTTGGCGAATGGGACGTTGGAAGAGGAGAAGCACAGCAGGACAACATGGAAGGAATGGGTATCTGATATGATCTTCATTGATGAACATGTTGCGGATCCGTCGCAATGGCAGGCGCCGAAGATTGAAGACGAATTGCTGAGGGAGATTGTGGAAGAGGATCGGGCTACGCTGTTCCATAAGATCATGAAGAATGAGAAGGCTTCCAATGTCATCAGAGGAAAAGAGATGATGAAGAATATTATTAATGCAGCAAGTTAGGAACTGGAAAGTGAATCAATAATCCCCATCTCTCTGGTTGTTGAACTGGGCTCAATTATAAACATTATGCCATTGGGCCGGGTTGAGATATCTAATGTAGAGAGCCTTTCTCCGAATAAAATAAATTGATTCCCAAGCCCAGGAGGGGGGCCTAATTTTAAAAAATGATGTTTATTTCTTATGACAACTTCAGTGCAATGCATTTCCACTGAAAGTATTGTTGTTCCATCCAGCTGATTATCTTCCAATATATAATTTCAAGGTCAATATCCTTATCTATAAAAAAAAAAATGTTGTTCCGAGAACGTGCTTGTAATGAGGGATGGCTGATCAAGAACTAATGGAACTGAGGGGTGGTTTAAAACTGAAAAGTATATCAACACAAATGAACACCAGGACACAAACTAAACATGTAAAACGAGCCGAACAACAATAAATGGGCTCAAGCAAAAGCGAATAGGTAAACGAGTCGAATATGAGCTCGATCATGAACATGTTTAACAAACGAACAAAATCAAATAATCGTTTGTTTGGCTGTACGAACGAACACAAACCAATCATTTAGCTTAGCAAAGAGTTCTTTGTGTTTGGTTCGTTAAACAATCTCAGACAGAGTCAATAAGATAGGGATTATGAGGGAGAAATGGCGGATCAATATTAATGTATATTTTTTTTAGTCCTTGACTCCGTGAATCGTGATCAATAATTGCGATGAATGAGGCCCAAGTGGACAATCTCTAGCTCGAATTCTCGCATTTCTCCTCCTGAAGAAAGAAAAGCCATACACGAATTAGGCTCTTCATTGTGGTCATTTTATTTTCTCTGTTATTCATACAATCTTTTTTTGTCCATAAAACGTAGCTTTTGTATTGATGTAAGTGTTGCACTAGGTAATTTTTCGACCTAATAGAAAGACTAAAACCATAAAAAACGTTGAAGAAAATCTAATGACAAGCTAATGATACCCTGATTAATGTGTGTGTGAAGAGTTTAATTTATTAAGAATGCGAGTGTATCATTAAAATTCTGAGCTCAATGTAATAAGTTATTTACACAATTTCTATTTATACTAGTCCAAATAAGGTTTCACAACCGGTGTGGGACTAACACTTCAACTCTCCCTTTTAAGTCCGACTAGGTACGCCCTGTCGGATTTAAACACACTACACCATATAACGGCAGCGAAAACATTTGGGCCTCAACCTGGGCTTTGAATAATCGGGTCTCAGGCCCGCCCGGCCCACATCTCGAGGGTCAACGGACTTTGAATAAATTCAGTCTACATAATGTGGGTCTTGTATGTGTGGGTGCGCGTGCGGGGTTAATTTGGTAGGAATGTGGGTTATCTTCATAAAAACTCTGAGTCCAAGGTGATTTGATTTTAACACACATTCCTAATTAAGCCTCTTTACTCTCACTTCCACAACCGGTGTGAGACAGTTTCAACACTTTTCTTCAAGTCCGACTAGGCAAGCCCTGTCGGACTTAAACACACCACACCGTATCAATATGGGTCACAATGCCTTTCACAAATCGAATCCATAAATACGGGCCTCGTGTTTGTGCGCGTGTGTCAAGGTTAATTTACTAGTAAAGTGGGTCTCATCATTAAAATCCTGAACTTAACATGATCGGTTCTACCACAATTCCTATTTATACTAGTCCAACTATGTTAGGATTTTTGGACATAACCTTATGTTCTAATCTTTAATGTGTGTTTTTATTTGTTATAAGTGCACGAGCACACCCCTGAAATACTTATAAGCCGAATGATGTTAAATCATTCCAAGTCTAAGCCCGCGTGCTTAATTATGAATTGTTTGAATTGTCAACCAGATTATGTTTACATAACTTGGAGGTTGAAATTCACATACTTAGAAATACAACATATTTGACTTTAATCCTCGGTTTTTTGGTTCATTACTTCGATTGTGTGGGCTTGTGAGTTAGTTACTGGGCTGAATTGGTTACAGGGCATGTTGTCTGTCTGCTGGGCTATTTGTTTGTGAGATTGGGCCCCTGACTTACCTATTTTCTTCTACTGGCCTCGCGGTACTTGTTCGCTATCGGTCTCTCGCCCGTATT
>JAOYMZ010055008.1:2265-13577 GCA_025802335.1 Pinguicula primuliflora
GTGCAGTGGTTGGAGCTGCTTGATTTCAGCTATTTGTGGCCATCTGTGCTTCGGATTATGACGGCAGCGGATCATCAGTTGGTGCTTTTTGAGGCGTTTGCTGGGTGTCATTGAAGCTGAAATCCGCAGGCAAGTAGATGCATCCGGTCTCGAGTATTCAGAGACATGGGGACAGATGCTACCGATAGAATATCATGCGTTTGCCGTATGATTTGCTGCTGTATCAAGTGCACCTGCAGAGAGTTAGATTCAAATTTATGGGAGCATCGGTTTTTCCATACCTGCCAACATGTAACCAGGACCGCTGTGTGTGAAATGAATTCGTAACTCTTGCTTCCTGGATGTGCCAAGCATGATTGCAGCTTCAAGTTGATGTCACCTGAAATAAGGTCTAAACCACAAGCATCTGCCAACCAAGACCACAGTGTATATGCTAATTCCCCCTCAGAGAATAAATGTTCAATCATTTCCACTTGTGGGGAGTGTGTTCAACAAAAGCATTTAGAGGCTAGCGGGATTCCTCTAACCTGTATGTTGCTATCTACTGGCAAAGCATTATGTAATAATCTCCATACATGTATACTAATTTTGAGCGGAATGCCTGAATGGCAAATGCCTTTAAATACTGTAGTTGGCATACTCTTTGACGGATGAGATTCCAAGTAGAGTTGGTAGAAAACTTACCTGTTGGTTCGGGTGACCACAGTTGCTGATCTTTACCTGGATGGATTGATGTATGCCATTTTCGATCATAAAGGATGTGTTTGACTAACAAGTTTGGGAGATGTATCATATTAGCATTACTCAAGCAATTATTTTTGGGCCATATATCCGACCAGAAGCATATTTCTCCTTTCTCCTATTTGCCATTTAGTGTTTTGTATCATTATATTTCGTATTTGGGTTATCCTTTTCCAAGTGTGTGAGCTTTGTGATGAGATAGGGGCTATGGCAGGTGGATGTTCGAGGCAGTACTTAGAGTGCATAAACTGTGCCCATAAGGATTCTTTGCGTCTAATTAGCCACCATAGTTTCATGTTAAGTGCTGAGCACACATCTTGAAGTTTTCTTAGTCCTAGTCCCCCTTCTTCTTTAGGTAGGCATATGAGTTTCCAAGATTTCCAGTGTGTTTTATTCTTTCCCCCATCCTTACCCCAGAAAAAGTTCGAAAATATTCCTTCTATTGTTTTGATGACTGATTTTGGGGGCATTATTATTGCAGTTAGATAGATTGGAAAGCTTGAGAGAACAATTTTTAGGAGTATTAATTTTCCTCCTTTTGATAGGTATTTAGATCCCCAGTTTTCTACCTTGTTCTTAATTTTTATAATTAGAGAGGTGAAGAGGCTAGGTCTCTTGCGACCAGTGTACAGTGGGGAGCCTAGATAAGTTATTGGAAGTTCGGAGTGTTTAAGTCCGGTCCAGTTTTTGATGGATCTTTTTTTTCCCTTGGGGCTTTTTTGGAGATAATGAATGAGCTTTTGTCGATGTTGATTTTTTGTCCGGAGGCCTGCTCATATTTTTTTAACAATGAGAAACACTCCTCCAGAGACTTTTTAGATCCTCTTGTGAATATGATTAGGTCATCGGCATATGCCAGGTGTTAAATGCCTTGACAACCGGTTGGCACCTTATATGAAGTCCAAGGTTTATTTTCTATCATTTGATTTAGGTTTATGCTTAGGACTTCGGTGGCAATGATGAATAGAAGTGGGGAAAGTGGATCCCTATGCCTTAAGCCTCTAGATGATTTGAAATATCCGTGAAATTGTCCATTTGTTAGGATTGAAAAGTGACAGTTTGAGATAGTTCTCCATATCATGTCTATAAAGCATTCTGAGAATCCAAATGTCCTTAGAACAGAGATGAGGAAGAACCATGATATTCGGTCAAAAGGTTTTGCCATATCTAGTTTGATGGCTATATTGTAGCCTGGGTGTTTCTTGTCTAGATAGTGAAGCATTTCTTGTGCAAGTAGGATGTTGTCTGAAATTAGTCTGCCTTTTACAAAGCCACTTTGTTGAGGAGATATAATTATGGGTAAAATTTTGGATAATCTTGTAGATAGGATTTTTGTGATGATCTTCCCAGTGAATGTGCAGAGGCTGATTGGTCTTAAGTCGGAGCACTTACTCGGGTTGCTAGTTTTTGGAATGAGGCATATAAGGGTGCTTGTGATGGCAGGAGTTAGTTCTGCCCCTGCGAAGAATTCTAGAACCATATTTAGCAAGTCTGAGGAAATGATGTCCAAGCGTGCTTGGTAAAAAGCACCTGTGAATCCGTCTGGGCCAGGGGCGCTATCTTTGTTAAGTGAGAAAACTGCTTGTTTGATTTCATTTAGTTTAGGCCAGGTGGTTAGTTCTGTGTTCATTTCATCCGTGATAAGCTTTGGGATGATGCTGAGAAGATCCTACCTATGTTCGGTTATTTCAGATGTAAGCTACTGCTTGAAAAAGTTTTAAAGCAGGCCTGGAATCCCTTCGGAGTTTACCACTTCACCATTTTCGTTTTTGAGTTCCAACCTTGTGTTCCTAATTCTATTTATTTGAGTTGTTTTGTGGAAGTATTTTGTGTTTTTGTACCCTGCTTTCAACAATTTAATTCTGGATTTTTCTCTCCAGTATATTTCTTCTGCAAGTAGGAGTTGTGTATGCTTTGCGTGTGCAAGATTTAATTTTTATCTGTTAGCTCCTAGTCCTGTTGTTTCATAAATTGTTTCAAGCTCTAGGATCAGATCTTCTGTCTGTTGTATATTTTGGAAAACATTTCCATATGTCTGTTTATTCCAACTTCTTAGGTTTTTCTTCAACCTTTTAAGTTATAGATTGAATTTATTCATGTGTGATTGTGCTGGCGCAGGTTCGTTCCAGGAGTTAACTACAACGGTTTTGAAGTCTTGGTGGAGAGTCTAGAATTGGTGAAATTGAAATCTTGTTGGTTTTTTATCAGTTTTGACTTTGAATTCTATAAGCAAAGGGGCATGATCGGATTGCCCTCTATGTAGATGTTTTACTTGGGTCGAGGGTCCATTTTCTATCCATTCTTCAGAGAGTAGAATACGATCTAGTCTTTTGAGAATTATATGTTTAATACTTCTGTTGTTACACCATGTGTATTTGCTTCCTATGTATCATGCGTCTGTTAGATGGCAGTCATTAATAGCATTAACAAAATCTGTTATATTTCCCAATTTAGGTGGTTTCCCTCCTGATTTTTCTTCCGGTGAGGTTATAACATTGAAGTCTCCCCCTATCAGAAGTGGGTCCGTTATGTTGGCACAGATGTTTTGCATTAGTGACCATAATTCTGTTCGTTTAGTTCTGTTACATTTTGCATATATTCCGCAAATGTAGTAGGTCTTTAATTTGTTTGATATAATTATTTCAGCTTTGATTGTCAATGCCTATTCTGAATCTACATATATGGAGCAAGTCAGAGCTGGTTTCCATAATATCCTAATGTGTCCTGAAAAGTTTGCTATGCCTCCATGAAATTTTAGTTTCTTAGCGATTGAGGGGAGCCTATCTTTGCTGACTTTGGGCTCTAGTATAACAAGAAGGTCGATCTAATGTAGTTTAATCAAATTTTTAAGTCTTCCTAAGGATGGAGAATTTCCTATGCCCCTAATGTTCCAGCACAGCATCTTCATTGCGTCTGATTTGTTTGTTTGTTAGATTTTGCGTTTGGTTTTACTTTTTGTACTGAGATCTTTTGGGATACCTTGAGATTGGCTTAGTTGTTACCAGATAATATTCTTGGTCTCTCTGTACCCTTTTCTTCTGTGCTTTTTCGTAACCTTTTAAGTGATGAATTGTGTAGTCCTCATTTTCAGATGAGTTGGCTTCGTTGGCACTTTGCCATAATTTATCACATATTTTTGGGCTGTTTTCTTCTTGTGTCCGACTTGGAGGATTGTGTAGTTTTTGATCGTTGTTGGGACAGTTCCTTTGAGATGTCTATGAAGATTTTCTTGAGTAGTTCAAGTCATCTTCCACTTCTTGTAGAATTGTTGGAGAATAATTATTCTGGTTGATTGGAGTGTTGTTTCTTTCGTTTTGTGATTTCTCACAACTTGCTATGGCCTTTTTAAGGCTATTACGCATGGGGTCTGATTTGCTTTTATTTTTGCTTTGAGTTTTATTTATTTCTTGATAATTGAAGGATGGCGTGAGCGTCATTCCTTGTAATGTTGTTAGATTTTGGTATATCAAGTTTGTTGGTTCTGTGTGTTGTGCTAATTTTGGGTAAAGCTCCAGTGCATTTAGATTTAAGGAACACCGTTTTTGTGTTTGATATTGATCAGGTAGATTTGTCTCGTTCAGGCAGTTCTTTTCTGTGATGGTTGCACATATTTCTTTGATTAGACTAGTTACACGAGTCTTTTGTTGGTTGTTTTATTTTTCTAGGATATTTTGCATATCTGTCCCTACTAAATTGGGGGGGCATCTGTAATTATATAGTTTGGGCATGCACTTTGCGATATAGCTGATGGAGTTGAATTAAGTGTACTTACCTGGGCTCCAGCTATATCAGAAGTTGTCCTGACCTCATTGTTTTGACCAATCTCTGCAGGTTCACCTTGGTAATTCGTTTCCTGCATAACCTGCCCAGATTCTTTTGGACTTGCATCTGCATTGTTCTCTGTAGAAGGGGTTACTACGTGATAATTTAAAGCATGATCTGGTGTAATCACCGCTTGGGCAGTTATGTCCAAATTTTCCATACTAGCTACAGGCAGTAGGGGTTCTGTTTCAGATAATATAGTGTGTGCTTGGTTGTGGATTTTTTGGGCGTGTTTATCCAATATTTGGTCTAAGTTTTCTATATCTGTTAAGTTTAGCATTACCCCGTCTTTTAGCAGGTTGGTTGCTTTAAGTGCAGAGAAAATAGAGTTAAAAGTTTCTAGAGGAACATTAGCTGGTTTCAGATCATCTAGTGTGTTATTTTCTCTAGGGATCGGTTCCTTGTGCTGGGGAGTGTCTATTGTAGTAGTATTTTTTTGTGGGATTGAGTTGCGTACCTGGGGGAGGAGCTTTACCTGATAGCTCCTCCTGCGGGATAATCACATTATTTGTGGGTTGCTCTGTGTTGATGGGGATCGGTTCTGCTGTTCTTGTCTTGTGTGGAACGTAGTTCTTATTGACAATCCCTTCTACTAGCGGTAGGGTGCTAGTTGTAGCTGTATCTCCAGGATTCACAGGGTGATTAGTAACTTGACGATATATCTTAACTTGTTTGCCCTTTGTGAACCTGCTTTTCTGTTCCAATAGCCTGCGCTTGACTTGTTTCTCCCCTTGTTGTTTGAAATTTTTTTGGTTCTCAGTTTGAGCTCTGTACACTTTGCCCCTGATATTTTCTTTGGTTCTGCGATTTATAGATGGAGCTATTTCAGCTGGATGGGAGTTGGAGTCTGTGGCTTTTGGTTCAGCAGCAGGTTGGGATGTATTCTGTTGGACTTCATTCATCTCAACTTTGTTGTGGGATTGGTTCAGAGAGTGGCCCTTCCTCTTGCAGTAAGTGCAATATGATGGGATCTGCTCATATTTTACGGTCTGGGCTCTCCAAATCCCGTTTGATTTTAGCCAGATTCTCTTGGGTGGAGCTTCTAACAGATTGAGATCAACACAGATTCTTGCTTCACTAGGACACTTCATATTGATAGTAGATTGATCACCCATGATTGGAGTGCCTATCAGTTTTCCAATACTGTGTATACTATCCGCATGAAACATATGAAGTGGGAGGTCAAGAAAGGAAATCCGTACTGGGGAAAAATGAGGCTCGGCTTTTGTATGAAATTCTGGTGTCCACCTGAAGATCCTCATTACAAATCCGCTGATTTCCCATTCTCCCCGAAGCCATACACGTTGTCCATCCTCAAAATTCCTGAATCTTAGCAATATATGATTATGGTCTATCAAACCAGCATGAAATTAGGCTTTGAGGCCCAAACCTACAATGACTTTTCGAATTACCTCCATAGATGGGCGACCATCAATAAATTTCTCGATGAGCACTTCAGTGAAAGGGGCAGCCATAATTGCGATGTCCTCATCCGAAAATTCGACTGCTGGTTCACCCTTCCATTTTGTGAGTATTGGATGTATCTATGGGGCCGAAACATTTACTAAATTTCCATTGTGGGCGGGTGCAAAACATTTTTGCACAATCGAGAGGTAGGAGGGTTTTGGAGTTGTAGCATTCGCTTTAGTGGAGGTTGTAGGTGGTACGGCGGTCGCCATTGTAGGCACCGTCGTATCTACGGTGTTCTCCGTTATTGGGATTATCCCTTGTCGAGCGGAATCGACAGTGGACGGCGGCGGAGTAGAAGTAGGGTACCAGTGTTAGCTTTCGAAAATCGCTTTCTTCAAGTGCGTGTCATGCACGTGTCCTGCTATATTTTCTCGACAGTGGACCCCTTCAAGGTTTGCAGGTGCTCTGTCGACAAAATCTTGCATATCTGAGAAGGTCAAACTCTTTGCAAGAATCACGTAGCTGAATTCTAATTCAGGATAACATACTCGCGGCTGCATAAGGAAGAATATGGACAGTAAGATCAGGAGAGGCAGTGCGAAATTTTTTTTTCTCCTCCAAGCCAACTCCTCGAAGATATGTGAATATGAACGAGTCGAAAAGAACAGAAAAAAGCTGTAAGGATACAAGGTCCCTGCATTAAATTTGTTAGTCCGGCAATAACTTGAGGAGTGTTTGATTCAAAGATTAGTTTGAACTTCCCTGTGTTACTGCAGAAATTTACAGCTTCCTTGATAACAAACAGTTCCACTTCTAAAGGGTTGGCTTTCATTTGCTTCTTACATGCAAAAATGAGTTCTCTGCATTACCACGCATTAGAGCCCCTCCTCCATGCTGTGAAGTTGCTGTAACTCCTGCACTATTTATCTTATGATATGATTCCGGGGGAGGGGACCAACAGTCTCTATGTAAAGCATTCGGAATAGGGTTTGGCAGAGTTATGTTTAGAGAGCTCAAGCATGTTTTTCTGTGACATTTCCAGACAATGTATGAGTAGTAAGCATAATAACTTCCCTGATTTGGCCTTTCACTTGGAGCAGCATTCTCGTAGTGCTCAGGGGGGTTTCATCATATCTCCTAGAGCATCTATTCTTCCAAAGTTGCCAGCATACCATAGAGAAGGTTATTATGCATACAACTGATAATGTAGAGCTCTTACCTTGTCCAAGGAGCCATCCTTCCATCCGTTGAGTTATAGTGCAATCAATGGGGAGTTGGATGTTGCAGATTCTTTCAAATTCTGGCCAGAGCCCTTGTGCTACATTTGGAGGCCAAGTGTATTCCTATTGTTTGGATCCTATCATCTACAGGAAGGATTTGGTGGTATATTTTTCAGGGGAATAAACTTATTTTTGCAGGAATTTCTGGATTCCATATTTTGCTTAGAACATTGTCCCCAGTGCCTCTTATTCTTATGAGGTCCCATGCAGACTTATTTGTAAAAACACCAGTGGATTCAGGTTCCCAGCATGGTGAATCCTTGCGGGAAAAGATGTTGATCTGCTGGATTTGTCTTTGAATGTGTGTGTGGGGTGGGGTGGGGTGGGGTGGGGGGTTATTTGTTCTAGACAGCGAGGCTGCCAGTTTTTGTTGTAGGTGAGGTGCTTGATTTGAAGATTTGGAAGTGTAGGTGAGATTCTCTTGAATAGTTCTCCCTCCATCCATTTGTCAAACTAGAAGCTGATATTACCTTCCCCTATGAGCCATGTGGTGTGTTCTAGCATGATTTTGCGGACTGAGGTCAGTCTTTTCCATCCATGTGAGTGGTTTGGCTTCACAGGAGCAGTGGGTGGAGGGTTGTTTGAGCAGTATTTATTTTCCATGAACTGAGCCCATAGAGAGTTTCCTTTTCTGAAATTAAATCATAGTTTCATGCTTGTAATTTTGCAAATATTTTGTAATCTGCGTAAGCCTAATCCACCTTCTTGCTGTGGGAGGCAAATTGATTTCCAGGATTTCCAGTAGAGTTTCTATTTCCCATCTTCTTTACCCCAAAAGATGTTTGAGAAGATTTTTTCTAGAGTTTTTAGTACTGATTTGGGGGGAAGAATTGCAGTGAGTTGGTGGATTGGAATGCTATATAGAACTTATTTTATTAATGTTAGTTTACCACCCTGACTTAAGAATTTTGAGCTCCATCCATCAAGCTTCTTTTGTATTTTTATGATTATTGAACTGAATAGGTGTTTTTTTTTCCTACCAAAGTACAGTGGAGTACCTAGGTAGGTGATGGGCAGAGGAGTTGGCCTTAGACCTGTCCATTGGTTGATAAAGTGTTTTCTAGTTCTTGAAGCTTTGCTTGAGATAATGTAGTTGCTCTTACATATATTAATGAGTTGACTTGAGCATTTTTCATATTGCTTCAAAAGTTTAAAATTGTTGAAAAGAGCTGGTTTAAAGCCCCGAGTGAAGATAATGAGGTCATCTGCGTATGCTAGATGAGAGATTGTTTGACAGCCAAGAGGGACTTTGTATGAGCAAATTGGTTTGTCTTCCATCAGTTTATATAAGTTTCTGCTTAGTACCTCTTAGGCTATAATGAAGAGGAGTAGGGATAAAGGGTCGCCTTGACGTAGTCCTCTTGTTGATTTAAAGAAACCATGTATTTTGCCGTTTGTTAGGATGGAAAAGGAGCAATTAGAGATCAATCTCCATATAATATCTATGAAACCTTCTGAGAAGCAAAAGGATCTTAAGACTGAGATGAGAAAGAACGAGGAGATTCTATCAAATGCTTTTGCCATGTCTAATTTAATAGCAACATTAAAGCCGGATTGTTTCTTCTCCAGGTATGTGACAATTTCTTGTGCTAAAAGTATGTTGTCTGTGATTAGCCTACCTTTTATAAATCCACTTTGTTGTGGGGATATGATAGTTGGGAGGATTGCAACAAGCCTTTTGGAGAGTATTTTGGTAATTATTTTGTTGGAGAAGGTGCAGTGGCTGATTAGACGTAAGTCACTGCATTTACTTAGGTTTGGAATCTTTGGGACCAGACATATCAGAGTAATTGATATTGCCTGAGATAATTCAGAGCCTGCAAAGAATTCTAGAATGAGATTGTAAAGGTCTTTTGATATTATGTCCCAACAGGACTGGAAAAACGCCCCTGAGAAACCATCTGGACCAGGAGCACTGTCCTTGTTTAGGGCAAAAACAGCTTCTTTTACTTCTTCTATTTGAGGCCAATCTGTGAGTGAGTTATTCATTTGAGGAGTTATTAATTTAGGGATCACTTTTAGAAGGGCATTTGCTGATTCTGTAGGTTTAGCTGTCAGAAGAGATTTTAAATGGTTTTTAAGAAGGCTTGGGATTTTTGCTTTTTGAACTGTTTGACCATTCTCATTTTTAAGTGTGAGTCTAGTGTTTTTCAGTCTATGAATTTGTACTGTTTTATGAAAATATGTAGTGTTTTTGTCTCCATATCTTAACCATTTGACTCTGGATTTTTCATTCTAGTATATCTCTTCAGCTAGTAATTGCTTGGTTTGTAGTGCTTGAATTCTGTTAAGTTCTGATCTATCTGTACTTAACATTGAGGTTTCATAAATTGATTCAAGCTCCAAAATCTTGTCTTCAGTTTGTTTTATTTTTTGGAATATGTTACCATAAGTGGATTTGTTCCATTCTCTTAGGTCTTTTTTTAGTCTTTTGAGTTTGCAGTGGAAGATGTGCATGGCTGACTCGAGTGGGGGTTCTTGGCTCCAGGAAGATTCGACCCTGTTTAGGAATTCTGGGTGTAGTTCCCAGAATTGATGGTATTGGAATCTCGTAGGAGCTGGTGGGGTTGGAGGGAATATGTTAATTAAAAGTGGAGCATGATCTGATTGACCTCTATGCAGATGAGTTACTTGTATAGAGGGGCTTTTGTCAAGCCAGTTCTCTAACAGTAAAACTCTATCTAATCTTTTGAGTATTCTCGTTTTGGGGCCTTGATTATTACACCATGTATATTTGCTGCCGAAATAGCCTGCATCTGTTAGGTTGCATTTGGATATTGTATTAATAAAGTCTGTAGCAGAGCCAACCTTTATGGGTCTTCCACCTGATTTTTCTTAGGAGGAGGTGACCACGTTGAAATCACCGCCAAAGAGCAAAGGTTCAACAGTGTTTGAGGAGATTAGACTCATTTGTTGCCATAGTGGCCTGCGGGCAGATCTAGTACATTTTGCATATATGCCACAGATTGTTATTTGTTGTGGGAAGTCATTTATTAATATTTGTGTATTGATTGCAAGAATTTGCTCCTCATCTAATACAGTTGTTAGCGTGATTGCTTCTTTACTGCAAATCCAGATATGGCCAGATCTGTTGTGGATGTCTTGTTCAAATTTGATTTTTCTGAGGATATGTGTGATCCAGTCTGGTAGTATTTTGGGTTCTAATATGATTAGAAATTCTATGTTATGGAGTGTGATTAATCTTTTTAGTCTTCCCATAGTTGGGAGATTTCCTATTCCTCGTAGATTCCAGATTAATAAGTTGTTAAACATTAGTCTTTTTGATGTGAGACCTTTTTGGATATCTTGAAACAGGGATGTCAATGTATTGATCCGCTTGTTTAATGACTGATTTCTTTTGCTTTCGTTTGTGCTTTTTGGAGTGATGTATTATGAAGCTTTCATCTTCTTGATCTGATTTTTCTATTTCATCTGCACTTTGCCAATGTTTAGAGCTTTGTTTTGGGCTGTTATCCTCTTGTGCATCTGATTTGCTTGTTAGAGCTTCTAAGTCTTTTTGTAATCTAGATCCTTTAGTTTGGGGGTGTGGAGCTAAATCCACATATAAGGAACCTGGGAAATCTTTAAGGTTTACATATGTGGTCGCATAGTTTAAGATTTGATTCTATTTCTGCAATTTTTGAGTAGAGATCTTCTATGCCCTCTTTATTATATGCTTGTTCTTGCTCTTGTGCTTCTCTAATCTTTATTGCATTAGAGATTTTTGGTCCTAGTGAAACTTTTTTCTCATTGCTTTTCTTAGAGGGTGTTGTAACTGCATTTTTTGTGCTTTCTGTGATTTGTTTGTTTGTTGCAATTGGTGAGTTTGTATGATCGAGTGTGTTAAGCAGCCCTTCGAAGTTAAAGATGCTTTTTTGGAGTGTGTTGGAGGTTGACTGGCTTGTTTTGCCCGTAGATTCTTGTTCTTGTTTTGAGGAGAGGTTTTGACAAATCTCTTTAATCAGACTTGTGACCCGGTTTATGTAAGGAGAATGCCTTGGAAGATAAGGCACTATTCACAAGTTGTCCCACATTGGTTTGGGAAGTGATGTTGAAAGA
>JAOYMZ010055019.1:0-13576 GCA_025802335.1 Pinguicula primuliflora
TCAAATTCTACTATAAGTGACGTTTCAAAGGAAAATATGATGATTGGTGATCCATTAGCTATTCGAAGCAAAGGTCGTCCACCAGTTAAAAGGAAGCAATCTAAAGTGGAGCAACTTGTAAGGAAAAAAAGAGAAAAGCAAAAGAAGCCCAAAGAAACTTTCGTTACACCAATTATGTCTTTGACACCCGGTATAAACTTGCTCAAACTTGTCTTCTACGTTTCTTGTCTTAAATTTGGCTACATAGTTTTTTATCTGAATTTTTGTCTGCTGAAATTTCATCCCAAATTCAGTTCAGATTCAACCATGAATGGAGCAAGCTATGAAGCATCCAATAGTCAAGTTATTGAAGCTTGAGGAATGTTTGTAGCATCCAATGATGGGTGATGCTGAATTTTTCTTGCTGTTGTATCTGGCATCTTATAAATCATTCAAAGCTTGTCTCCTATTTTTGTTGTCACGAAGCATACATGTATCCTGATTCTGGACCTTATTATTGATGCTTGATTGGAATTTGGTTTTGAACAACAGGTGAAAATGTTGATTTTCGTTCATCGTAGTGGCGTGTCATGTTTTGCTGGGATTATATTATTTATACTAGCTTTTGGATGTGTATGATCGGCAAATCTATTCATACATGTATGAATTGGAAAAGTAGGATGGTGGTGTTCAATCTGAAATCATACATGTAGTCTGTAGCAATAACCATGGAGGAAAAGTACGATCGTGGTGTTAAATAAGAATTATTTATAAGTGAAAGGAGTATTAGTTTTAACAGAAAAATAAGAATTTCGAAGCATTATTTTTAATAAGTGGAAGATCTATTATTTTTAAAAGGAAAAAAAAGAATTTCACCTCATCTTGTCCACCTCATGTGCCAACCAGGGGGGTTTAAAAAAAGGGTCAACAAAAGGGGTACCCCTAGCATTACCCGTTTGTTTATTCTGTGATGAAGAACTATATTGATTGTTTATGGGCTTGAAAATAGATACTATAAGTAGACTTTCTCCTCCATATTTGGTGAAGTTGGTGTACTAATCTGGACCTTTGTTTCACCATCACAAACCAACACTGTAATAACTAGACTTTCTTCTTAACAATTGGTTTCTTCTACACAAGTTTTTATTTGATGGACAATGACTTCAATCCACAAGAAATGACTTCGGATAACTACGACGATGATGAGTTACCAAGTGCCAAACCCACGTCCAGAGCACGACAGCCATTCAAGAAACCTGCAGCAAAGAAGAAAGCAAAGGAAACTGTGGAATTTGAAGGAAAGAAATTGTACATGAACCCTGCAGAAGAAAAGGCTCTCCTTTCAACGATGATAGAGCTGAATCGGGCTAGGTGAAAGTCTGGTCAAGGATGGAGGCAAGGTGCCTACGAAAAATGTGCAGCCTAGATCAGGAGGCAAGTCTCCGGGAGCAGAGTGAAGGGCTCGAACGTTGACAATAAATTACATTCCTGGGCCAAACAGTACAGACTAATCTCAGAGTTTGCAAAGAGAAGTGGGGTGGCGATTGACCAGAGCACTTATAGCGTTGTTGTCGACTCTGAGGACATTTGGAAAGAGTTACAGGAGGTATTTCGGTGTCTTTTAGTTTATGTAAACTATCTTTCATTTTTATTACATATCATTTGTTGATGACAACATTTTTTTTGTAACAGTCGAACAGCAAGTTCTTGATATTGCGGCAAAAGTTTTTCCTCTACTATGAACAATGGGCCGAGTTGTTTGGTCAGTTTAGAGCGACTGGTTCAGGTGCAAGAGGTCACGGGAACGCTGAAGCCCAATATTGCTGCCCGGAGACTGGTTCAGGTCCAAATTGGGAGAAGCTGATTGATCAGTACATGGAGGATGAGCAACAGACTTCAGATCAGGATTTGAAGGAGACTCCAACCTCAGATAAATCCACAACAGCCGCACAAGGTGCTACCCACGCATCTAGGGCTCATAGAAAGAAGGCAAAGGTATAAGTAGGTTCGGACTTGGAGTTAGGTGCTTCCAAAACTTTGGCGACTGTGGAGGCGGTATGCCAGGAGCTACTAGCTACAAAGAAGAATGTTGTGAAAGAGGGTGGACCCGATACGAAGACGGGTACGTTACTGAAGCAGGTTGAACAAATTGAAGAGCTAACCTTCACCTAGCAACTTTGCATTGTTGAGAATTTATTGAAGAATGACGAGCAGTTTAGGATTTGGCAGATTTTGGATGATGATCGTCGACGAAAGTTTGCTTTAGGATTCGTGGCAGGAGAGTTCAACTGAGTTTGATGCACTATTACTTTGAGTCTGATGAAACTGTGTTGCTAGACTTTGTTTTGTTTTATTGGGACCGTGATGCGGGCGGTGGTTATTTGTTTCGTTGAGAATGAGTTTATTGTTCTTATTGCTTTGTTCTGATGTAATTGATGTTCTGTAGAATCTGATGTTCTGCTTGTGCATCAGATTCTGATGTTCTGCTTGTTGTTCTGCGCAGAATCTGATGTTCTGCTTGTTGTACTGCGCAGAATCTGATGTTCTGCTTGTTGTTCTGCCTGCTAAATAACGTTTTTATAAAGTGCTAACAGGTAAGGGGCAAATTGGTAAATGATACAATTTCTGACCGAAATCCTATTATAATCCCACTGATACCGAACGGGTAGTTACAGTTGTCCCTCTTGAAACGCAGTTGTTACCGAACAAGATTACTGAGGGATTCCCATGGTTATCCTACAGTTTCCCAAACCAAGTTTATTTTGTCCTGGATACCAAACTTAACCTACGTGGACGAGCGAGTTATATTTTAGATTCGAACAAACTTAATGGGTCAAATTACAATATCCAATATCCTATGGGGCATAAGTGCAAGGACTTCTCCTCCCAGTCCCAATAAATGAATGAAAAGTTCCAATTGCTTAATTATCACGCAGCGCCTTTTTCTAGGTCAAAATGGGGTGACGATCGAATTCCCAAATCCGTTCAAATTCCTGACCGTCCATCGCGTATCCGGAGCTTCTGAACCGTCCAACTTAGAATATCAATAAAACCAAACTATTTGAAAATAAAAGCAGCCTTTCGGGAGTGTTGTTCATTCGCAAACCCCTCCACTTGCTCTGAAGGTAGAACCAAAACAGCAAAACCAGCTGCAAATCGACTGCCCGGAGAGAATGGCGACGCAGGAGGAGGACAAGAAACCCGGAGACTCGGGGGTGGCACACATTAATCTTAAAGTCAAAGGACAGGTTTCGTCTCATTCGAAATTTATTCACTGTTCTGTTGATTTGGGTGATTTTGGGGGGAATATTGTGTGAGGTGTTATATTTGTTACGAATAAAGATATCCCAGGTTGGTATGTTGGAATGTGCTTTTTTTATTCCAGGCTTGGCGGGAGAATTATTGATTTTGTGGTCTAGGGTTACTGGGTTTTTACGTAGCCTGCTACTGCTCTAACTCTAAGCTTGGATTTTTATTGATAAGTTCTCTTTTCTTCGTGCTTGAGTTTTATGTTTCTATATACTTCGAAACAGTGTATGTATTAGAATGATTCTGCGAACTGCTTGCAGTTTTGTTGTCCGGAGTAACATAATTCGACTGTTAGTTTTTTTTTTCGAATTAAAATTGGGATGACTAAAATTTTTACTGTCATAGTTGACCCTCTCGTATGGGTTAGGGTTCTGGCTTGTGATATGATTTTAGTGCCAATACAGATTTTATCAAACATCTTTGTATGTTGGCAAATGCTGCTTAATGTTTTTTTTAAGTTATGTAGTAGCAATCTATTGTTGTTGCATGATATGAATGTTTTAACACCAGATGGTACTCCATTCGAATAGAATTCCATTCGAACTCCATTCGATCTATTGTTGTTGAATGATATGAATGTCTTAACACCAGATGTCCTTGAGCTTCGTAGCTTTCTGAAGGGTTAAAGATAATGGCGATGCTGCATTAATATTTTGTTATCTTTAGTGTGTTTTTTTCTTGAGTTGTGAATATTAGTTTGCTTTGGTAAAAGCTTATTTAAAAGTAAACAACATAAGATGATTCAAGGAGATCGACTTGCTTACTTAACTAATTCCCCTTTCTGATTCCTTTCATAGGATGGGAATGAAGTGTTCTTCAGGATCAAGAGAAGCACCCAACTGAAGAAACTAATGAATGCCTATTGTGATCGTCAGTCAGTCGACTTCAATTCTATTGCTTTCCTGTTTGATGGACGTCGCCTCCGAGGAGAGCAAACTCCTGATGAGGTACCTCACATTAACCTTACCTTTTTGTTTGTTTCTACTTCGTGTAAGCTGCTTGCATTTCATCCAAATACACTTACTTGTAATTAAAACACTCGCCTACAGCTTGAAATGGAAGATGGTGATGAGATTGATGCCATGCTGCATCAGACTGGTGGATCATGATTTTTTTTTTTATGGAATATGTAATATAATCAACCTAGGCCCATATTTTATCTCATCAATTCTAGGATCTCCAAGACTGGATCTATTTTATTTGGCTGGTCTTTATGGGACGCCAGTTTTCCTTTTGGAAATTTAACTCTATGCTCATGTTTGTCCTTTGAATTGGTGCATGAAGGCATGATAATGTTCCAATATCTGGCTATGTGGTTGTTTGACGACATCCAACCATGTTGCTATCGAAATCTTCCTTGACCGTTTATAGAATTTAGTTTTTTGGGGTCTTTCATCACCAACAATAATTAAAATTCTCAAAATATAGATTTATAATAAATTTAACACAATCCCTAAATGTTATTATTCGATTTTGGAATCAATTTATATGATCGGCTCTAGAAATATTTCGACATGATTGAAAAATATTGATGTATTTTTTGTGATGATTAGAAGTGTTCGAAAAAACGATTGTACCAGATTTGGTACATGTATAACCGACATATGTAACTTTTTTGACATGTTTATGAATTTCTATTATTGCTCGCCTACACCATATAAGCGAAGTTAAGAGAGCTTAATAATGCCTATAAGTTGAAACCAACTCTCACGTTACATTGTATTCTTGCCAACTTTAGAGCTATGTTCTAGATAGCAGTTGTCTTTCACCCTATTCGAATGTTGCCTAAACACTTGCTTATGTCGCTAATACGAACGTCTAAGCAGCCGTCTAGGCGCTAATCAGAATATTGACCGCTCAGGGCGGTAAAACCAACATTTTTTGGAACACTTCTTTATGAGACATTACTTCAAGTGTATTTTCAAGTGTTCTAACAAAGTGCGACGTATAAGTCAAAACCAATTATAAACTATACATTGAGTTTTTGCCAACTCTATATACATGACTTGATGCTGATTTTACATAGTATAATTAGTTCTTGAAAATCAATCCGCTTTGAGACAGAAATCGAAACTAAGGTGGAAGATTGGATAAAGCTATCAATCTGGCCATGGATGATAGCTAGGAGACTAGTACACGATACATAAACATTATCAAAAAGGATCTGTGTACCTCAGCTTGTTTCCGACACCAAATTTGAGTTAGCTTGTTTTGTATTGTAATAGAGTTAGAGCTGCCGGTTCAACCAATACTTTTATAGTTTTTTTAATAGGATCCCATTAACTACCAAAACAATATATGCTATCAAAAAAAAATATAAAATTCCCACTTTCTTTAGTATTCAAATCTTGCATAAATCAAACGACCTGGACAATGCACGATCAGACAAGAACTGCCATTGGGGGACATATCCCCCAACCCCACCCCAGATACTAAGAAATCTCAATTTCACCCTTTACGAAAGAAGTGTTGTAACTTTCTTTTCTCAACCCACAAGTTTCGTATGTATTCTTGTCTGGTAAGTGGTAACTGGTAGAGAGGTTCGTGTAGAGGCGCAAAGATATCCTCTAACCAAATCACATCAAAAACAAATTAAAACTAATATGATGTCTCCAAAGAACCTTTGTTTTAATTTGAACTCTCTCATGCAAGAAACTGCCCATCTCATGTGCCTCTAATGCTGCTATATATAAATGGAACAAAGGAAAACGATAGCTTTAAAAACCTTCTCCATTCCTCCAAAGAAATGGGGGAGGAGAAAATGCAATCAAAATGCAGCCATCCTTCTGCAGCAACACCAAAGCTCTTGCTCTGTCTCTTGATTGTGTGGCTTCTTTCCTTCTTCCCCATCCTTTCTTCATCGCATCAGACTTTTGATTACAGAGATGCTCTGTCCAAGAGCCTACTCTACTTCGAGGCGCAGAGATCCGGCCGCCTCCCGTACAACCAGAGGGTGCGGTGGCGCCACCACTCGGGCCTCACCGACGGTCTTGAACAAGGGGTAAAGGAAGAAACTTTGGATTACAGAGATGCTTTTTTTTTTTTTTTTTGAAAAAATATGAGTGATGATATGTGTACAGGTTGATTTAGTTGGAGGGTATTATGATGCTGGTGATAATGTGAAGTTTGGTCTCCCAATGGCATTCACCGTCACAATGCTCTCATGGGGTGTCATTGAATCCCGGTTAGAGTTAGCCGACGCCGGCGAGCTCCGGTATGCTCTGGAAGCCATCAAATGGGGAACTGACTATTTCATGAAGGCGCACACTCACCCAAATGTTTTCTGGGCTCAGGTACAATACAATGGATATTTCTTAGTGTGTTTGATTTCAAAGCCCTCATTCCGATCACGCCGGAGAAATTAAAAAAAATGGCATTGAATTCAGTTAACGGTCACAACCCCTGATTTCTGGAATGGGATTCAAATTTCAAAACAATTTCGCAGGTTGGAGATGGAGATACGGATCACCTCTGCTGGCAGCGTCCGGAGGACATGACCACCTCCCGACGAGCTTACAGGCTGGACGAGCAAAACCCCGGAACGGAGGTGGCGGCGGAGACGGCGGCGGCAATGGCCGCCGCCTCCATCGTGTTCCGTAAAACCAATCCGCATTACTCCCACCTTCTATTGGAGCACGCGCAGCAGGTGAAGTTAGTTTATAACTACTTTTTTGTCAGAAGGGACCAACTGCTAATGACTCCTTAAGGGCGTGTTTGATTTGGTTATCTGCAGTTGTTTGAGTTCGGTGACAAGTTCAGAGGGAAATATGATGAGAGCGTGGAAGGAGCAAAAGGGTATTACACATCGGTAAGTGGGTACATGGACGAATTGCTATGGGCAGCGTTATGGCTGCACAGAGCCACCCGCGATCCAGCCTACCTGGATTACACAATTGCTAATGCCAGATCCTATGGTGGCATCACTTGGCCAATAACTGAATTCAGCTGGGATGTTAAATATGCAGGAGTACAAATCATGGCCTCAACGGTAATAGTACAAATTTATCTTAGTCTCATAGGAGAAATGCTATACGGTATCCAAAAATGACATTCGGAATGCACCCCTGCCTTATGAGCTCGCACACACCATTGTTGGTGTGTATATGTATGATGCGCTCTGAGTGCCATTTATGGGTGTCTTATATTATTTCTGAATCTAGAGACCTATAATGTTTACGCGAGTTTGATCTCGAGACCCATTAAAAATCTAGTTCTATGTACCTTCTTTGACCATTTTTAGATACCAATGGAAGGCAATAATGAGAATCAGAAGGAGATCCTGGAAGAATACAGGATCAAAGCAGAGTACTACATCTGTGCCTGCCTAAACTTGAACAATTCCACTAACGTGCGTCGCACCCCGGGTGGGCTTCTATACACCCGCAAGTGGAACAACATGCAGTACGTCTCCAACGCTGTTTTTCTCCTCACTTTCTACTCCGATCACCTCCGCGGCAGCGGCACCGCCTACCGGACGGTCGCCTGCGACCGGGGTTTGGTGGGGCCTGACGAGATCCTAGCATTCGTCCGATCACAGGTGGAATACATTCTGGGAGCCAATCCGACCGGCATTAGCTACTTGGTTGGCTACGGGGAGGTGTATCCCAACAGAGTGCACCACAGGGGTGCATCCATGGAGTCGTATGGGGAGAGCAGGGTCTTTGTTGGGTGCAGCCAGGGGTATGATACCTGGTATGGCCGGAAGGATCCGAACCCGAATCTCGTGGTCGGGGCACTCGTCGGAGGACCCGACAGTACGGACGGGTTCGTGGATAAAAGGGGAAACTTTATGCAAACAGAGGCTTGCACGTACAATACAGCTCCACTGGTTGGTGTGTTTGCCAAACTCAATTCACTGCAAAGGGAAACAAGTACAACGGTTTCCTCCATATAAGATTACCAGCAATACGTACAGATATATAGTGTATTCACTCCATATTTGTTCACAAAACCATACTCACTTCAAAGAGATACACTACACATTTTTGTATGATGTATCAACAACTACTGTTACTCATAATTCATATCTACTTGCACTTCCAGTTCAATATGAAATAGCCACATCACTGTATACCAAGGGGCTTCACCGACAAAACATTACTGTACCTTTGATTTACACTGTCTATCCACCAGTCAAGTTCACCGACAGCCCACAAGCTCTTGGTGCATAATTACTATAAATGAACCAAGCATTGGACATTCACACGTGGGTATGCGCGTATGCAGAAGGGTCATCCAGTATTCATTGTTCATCGCTTATGAGGAGGAGATGATAAGATAACACACAAATGCCTAGAAGGTAGAAATTAATCTCGAGGGCAAATGAATGAAGTGATAATACAAAGCACTCAATGATTCAGATGCAAGATGTTACGGTAACATAAATGCAGATCCTTGTCACACTTGGCAATAATAGGGGAATTAGTAGTGGAGCCAAGCCAAGCAGAAAAAAGTAGTTGAAAAGGGAGTATTCATGATTCAATAATATGGCGCTCGTGGATGAAAAGCTTCATACTTGTGGTATCAAAAGAACCACAATCTACTCAAGAGGTTGTCAACGTTGAATAAAATGCAAAGACGTAAGGATCCTGGAATAACCATGCATGATACAAAATGCAGCAAAAACATTTCAGATAAAAGAGTTTCTCTGAATGCAGGAATGTCAGGTGAAATGAAATGATGGGATAAATAATATAATTACAAACATACTAGTGATTCATGTTCCATTAAATGAGTGCCGAATATAACAACATGCTAGAGTTCCTCGTGAGGATGTTTATCACTGTGGTCATATATTCGTATTGAATAATTAAGAACTTATGTAGATAAAGAAAACAGCATAAATCGAAAATTTATAGAAATAATCAATATATTTGCTAGCTTAAGTTTATAATGAAAGTAAAGGGAAAAAAATCCAAAAGGAGGATAGGAGCCGAGAAAGAGGATAGATATTAGAGAATTACCGGAATGGTAAGAAACAATGCCATTGAAATTTTTTACAGGTCTGGGCCAAGGGAAATGGCTATTTATTGGGACAAGAAGCACGGACTCATGGTCCGATAATTCATTGCCGCTTAAAAAATAAAGAAATGCATGCTACTAATATAACCAAAATTTCAAATCCCATGTTATAACACAGGAAGAAGCATGTCTAATTTGGAAGTAAAAAATAGAGATACCCTGCCAGCAAAAATGTGTCCTAAAGTTATCTTCTCTCCCTAACGACAAAGCTCATAACGAAAACTTTGCCAATCTAGCATCCATTTACCAACCAAGAAGTAACAGCTTCAAAATAGCCATGCGGATGTAGAGACCATTCTTTGCCTGCCTAAAATACGCAGCCCTTGGATCAGCATCTACATCAACCGTTATCTGCAATAACACATCGAAAAGTATTACAAACCGAGTTTATTTACAATGAATAAACAAATCAAAGTGTTGATGGACGAAACCGAACCTCTTCAAGCCTTGGTAGAGGGTGCATTACTACAGCATGCTTCGGCATGGCATCCAACACATTCTGATCAACAATGTACTTGCCTCGTGCTGCTTCATAAAGATCTGTTCTTTCCCCAAATCTTTCTTGCTGAATACGGGTTTGATATACTATGTCGCATTTAGAGGCAACATCTATTAGATCAGAACTTTCTTCCCACTCCACTCCATTAGATTTCAGATATTCTTTTATATCATCCTGAAATTGCAAAATTCAAGGAAAAAAAATGTCTCGGGTTCTTATAGAAAGTTTATCATATTGAAAAATTCACACTCAGCTGTCTTAAATCTATCTGTAAACAAAATATAAGAAATATTGGGTTGCTATCAGAACTACTTCCTATTTTACCTTCATTTTTACTACTTCGGGTGACACAAAGTAGACCTTAACATCCTTGTATTTGGTAAGTAAATAAGCAAGTGAGCGGACTGTCCTTCCGTAAGCAAGATCTCCAACAAGGGCAACTTTGATGCCATCAAGCTTTCCTATCTCTCTTTGAATAGTGTACATATCCAGAAGGGCCTGTTCATTGCCAGGAATATGCGTAAGAATGACCATTCAACCGCAGATAGAGACAATGGACACAGACATGTAATACCGATGCCATATGAGGAACCAAAATATAATGACACTGCATCATGAAAGCAGATGATTTTTAAGTATCCTGACAGACCCTTAAGATCCGATACCTGAGTTGGGTGTTGACCAGGGCCATCTCCCGCATTGATAACAGGAATGTTAGCTGTCTTTGCTGCTCTTTTGGCAGCACCACTTTCAAAATGTCTCATCACAATAATGTCAGAGTATCCTTGAACGGTTCTTATAGTATCTGAAGTTTAAAACAATATCAGCTTCCATAGTTTATTCTTCAATGACAATGAGCAAGTAAACTGAAAACACTACCTTCAAGTGTCTCTCCCTTTGCGGCGGAAGAAAACTCGCGCGCATTCTCTGTCGTCAAAACTTCCCCACCCAACCTTTTCATGGCAGATTCAAACGATAGCCTGGTTCTAGTGGAGGGTTCATAAAAAAGTGTGGCCATTAAATAACCCTTGAGCATTTGGCTTCCATGCGAGTTCTTTTCAATCTTCTCCATTTCTCGTGCCACATCAAATATGGCGCTGAGAGTCTCTCTATCGAACTGCTGAGCTTCGATGACATCTTCAAGGTGAAACTTACTCCCCAGCGAATAAGAAGGTTTACTCTCAACTCCAATTGCTCTACACTGGACTGCCTTCTTGAGAGATAACTTGCACGCAGCCAGGTCAATTGCCTTCTCACCGGCAGGTACCCAAGAATTTGTAATGTTGGCACATGGAGACGTGGACTTACATCTGCAAACAAATGTGCCCCTGTACTTTTCATCCTTTGAAGCAAGAACCGCACCGTTTATGTCTCCGTTAAAAAATGCGGTGGAGGATGCCATTACTAATCAAATGGAACTGCCTGTTGAATACAGCAAACATCAGTCGGTTAGAAAACACTGAGACATTAGTCTGAACGGCAAATTCTTCACAAGCATTTTATCGAACACATAACTGTACTCTAGAGTAATCCAATTTTGGTCATAGTATATCAGTTTGAAAGAAGAAAGCATTTACATAACGAAATTTGCGTCACCACACCTTGAATTTCAAATTTCTGCAGAGAAGACAAAGAGGAAAAAACTGATTTTCCTGCTTTTTCGCTTTGTCACTGAAAACACTGACCCCAAATTCTTTTTCCTGGTCAAAAAAAAAAATAAATGAAGAGAAAAAACATATGTTGGTATTTAGGAAAAGAGAACCGTTCAGGTTTAGGAAAATTATCGTCAATTTTACGGTGATCAGTTTTTCTTTATGTGGATAATTTTTTTAATTAAGCATCCATTTTCGAAATTGATCGCACCATTGGAAAGCTTATACATTGAATTGCATATGTTCAACTTTTGGTTATATTCCGACGACGTTATCATCGTTTAACGAAGGGTTATAAATCCCCTTGGGTTAAGTAGTCCTAAATAGAGTTTTAGAAATTTCCGGCAACGAAGTCGCTCGAAACCGCACCAGAGTGTGGGGCTTTACATCTACAATGTATAAGCTTTCTAATGGGGCGACCAATTTCAAAAATGGATGATGCTACGAAAAAATTATACACGGATGGAAAAAACTGACCATAGTAAAACTATGAACTGTTAGACTCTTTAGGAAAAAGAATCCTGAGGATATATTCTAATATCCGGATAAACTGAAGTAAAGAAAACGATTCCTGCGCTGCGGAATCATTTACAATTATTAGGATTAACAAAGTTCAATGTACAAAAAGTGCATAGATTTTGAAATAAATCTCATTCTTGATCAATTTTAGCTCCAAAATCAAAATTAGATCGATTTCAAAAAATATTTTTTTGGGATAAGTAAGTTTTATTATTTTTTATTTTTTTGTAATGTTCTCAAAATGAGAAACTCAATATTTACAAGGAATTTCTCATAGTCATGGAATTCACCGTTTACATTTCAATCCCTCGCCGAAATCTTCCTGCATTATCATCTCTTCTCCTCATAGCAGGCAAAATTCAGGCACCCGACTCCAATCTCCAAAGCTGATGACAGGTAAAAGCTGCTTATGAGTTTTGAGATTCCACCAGAACTCCATTTGTATCTTCTCAAACATTTCCAAAATCTGTAAGTCCTTGACTTCGAACAGCTTGAGATTGCGCATTTTCCATAGATGTCATACAGTTTGTTGCCAACGAGCATTCCAAACGATGGGCTTCCAGGGTGGAAAAGGGTTTCCCATAAATTGCTCCAGATGCAGATTATAGAACCAAGGTTGTGACAGTATCTGCTGACATACGTCCTTTGATGAGCTCAATTCATATCTATTTTTGAGTTCATTTCACTTTAGTGTTTTTCAATGAATTATGCCATAATCACTTATTTTACATCTTATTTTGTGCTTAATTGTATTATGTAGGTGCACATGGACATTTGGATGTGCTATATGGTATTTATACACATAAAGGGGTCAAAAGAGACAAGATTTGGCAATTTTGGGAAAAGACCAACAATCCCTCCAAAAGGTATTTGACCATTCTAGGCAAAGGAGAGAAAGTGACTGCAATGCCCTTCAAACTGTCATATCTCTCAAACCACTAGGAGGATTGAGCTTTAATTTTGCATGAGTGTTTCCCTAGAGGTCCTCTGCAATTCATCTTTACATATCAGAGGCAAAAGCGGCGACCAAGCTAGGGTTTGATGTCCAATTATCAAGATATGTCAAGTGAAACTGCAATGACCGAGAAGCCTCTAAATGCACTTGTATCTCTCATTCCACTTGAGGGGCAGCCTTGCTATTGCACCAGGACGTTTCCCTAGAAGGAATTGGCTATATATACCTTCAGTTTCAGAGAAGAAACTGCTCTCTCTTCCCCTCCCCCACTCCAAGGGGGAGGCTATGGACAAAATCACACATTTGGTGAATGAAGGAGTTGAGGCGATTCAAGCGGAAGGGTTCTTCATGGAGCTTCTGGCCAGATCGTCTTGGAGCAGAGTCATCAAATCTATGTCTGATCTTTGGCTTGTTTTGTATCTCTTTAAACTTGAGGTTCGGTTGAGCCGAGCTATGTAGTACTTATATTTTAATTATTCGGATTCAATGTCTTTGTTTATTGTTTATGAGTAAGTGTGCCTAATTTCCCTTTTGAATGAGATATGTGTATCTTCTGCTTAGTTTTTTCTTGCACTCTAAGATGTTGCTAACCTTAGTTCATTATGTGACAAAGTGAATTATGAGTTGCATCATTTGTGTTGG
>JAOYMZ010055030.1:0-13575 GCA_025802335.1 Pinguicula primuliflora
ATTGGATCAACATTGTTCACTGGACCTTTCTCCTCGGGATAATATTTCCTTATAATTTTCTCATGATCTGCTGGTTTTATGTAGAAAAAAGGGAATGCTGCAGGAATATCTCCATGCGCCAAATTTGGCAATGGATTGACAATTATGTGATCAGGTTCTGCCATTAGAATGTATCTGCACCAGCAATACCATGACCAACATTCAGAATATGGAAATAGAGAGTCCTCTGATGCTCAAGCAGGAAAACATACTCTTCCTCAATCGTGGCTTTCTCCAGCCACTGGACAAATGCCCAAGGCCGATTTAATACAACATAACCCTGTTGCAAAATTTACACGCAAGCAGTTGAGAAGAGGAAAAGTTGAAGCGTACCAAAAATTTATGGTAAACTTCTAAACAGTTCAGAATAAAAACATAGAAAGCTTTTGGTCATCACGTGATTTTTATACTTCAGGTGATTTTTTATCAATGAAAAGGCATAGCATTAAGAGTTTCATTGAGGATGCACCCTATTAAAAGAAATGTGGTTATGTATCAGTTTCTTCACCGTGCAAATTGTACATAATAGAGAGCATCTTCCTTCAAAAAACTCATTTCTATTTCAAGACTTCGAGCCAATCAAAGTATTAGGGTAAGGATTAAAAAATATATATTAAATCTTACAAGAACTTTCCCTACTAAATCAATGATAGTCTTCAGATGAATGCCAAAATTCCCATAAAGGAATCTGACCCCCAAAAAGTATGGTGTGCATACGAAGCGATGCCCAAAACATAAAAATTGAAAAGATTATCAAGAAACTGACCCCATGATTATAACATTAAACATACATATAGACCTTATTGTCACAGTATTACTGGACAATAAGTTTTAATTATAATTTGGAGACGGATACTGATAAAAGGTCTAACTGTTACTAAAATTCTTAACTTGTGCAAAACCCTACAAAGGAATAGGACAACAAAGTTGAGCAGCCAAGTGGTGAATGCACTATTTACATTAATTTAATACCGTATATATGCATGAATAAGAATGCCGATGGGATACTATTCTAGAAAATGTGAATGATAATTATTCTCGCTAAGAGTTTGACAATTTTTCAGCTTATATATGCTCCATCAGTAGTTTACGGATTTTAAGCACATCAGTGTGGCATATGGCGCACGACTATTTTAAAGTGCAAAATACAGTACAGTATGCAGGTAATATGTCTATATGTCTTACCCGGTCAAGCCCTTCCGGAAGAGGATCAACAACCATAGTTGGCATCTCTTCCATCAGATTATCAGGTTTTCCTGAATGCAAAATTCGAGTAAATCCTCCCATATCTGATCCAGGCATATATTTCATCTTCTTGTACCAATAATACATAATCCGACACTGCCATCTGCTATAAGGTGCTTCAGTGGCTGTCAATGCCACATGAAATTTCGGACCCCCTTCCTTTTTCAATACGTTAGGTCTAGTAGTAATAGGATCATGCACCTCGTCGGCACCATTTCCAACGGATTTGTGCATCACTAACGTCACCAAATTATATGTAGCCACAAAGAAGCCAAACGCCAATAGTACTAACAAGATGGGGGAAACATAGCCCAACTTTTTCTTTGGTACCATTTCTCCCCAATCGAAAATACAAAATTACTTAGTCTTTCAAAGTAAGCCCAATTATTAAATCTACAAGATTCTGCAGAATAAGAAGTCCACAAGCAACTTGTGAAGAGGTTTCAATCAATTGCAATGCAACAAAAGAAAAAGGAATGTTGGCAGCAGTGATCATGGAAATTTTCCTCCTGAAGAACAAAAACAGGAGGGGATTAATCTCTGAAAACGTTATGAATTGCTTCACAAAAGCACTCAACATGTTATACCAGCGAAAAAGATCCTTCCTTCCACACCATAGTGGGGGGAGCAGTCCTGGTCCAAATTTTTACAGCCCAATGATCAGTGATTCAGTATTACTATTACCTGAGAATATTTACCACAAAATATCACTGATTCAATCAGGCTGCCTCGGGAACAGTAAAGACTCCCCCACAACAAACTCAATTTATTCAGCAAGATTAAGAATTTGTGAACTCATTAAAAGGAATAGCATGGAAACTCATCCGATAAATATGAAAACAGATCCGGGAACACACCCGCGTGGCCACAATAGATGCGAAACTGCAAATGGATGATAAAGATAAACTACCTGATGTGCACGAGAGACCTGAATGTCAACGTCGCCACTGGCTTCTGACTCGTATTTGCACAGATCTGAAGAGTTTACTTGTATTAATTTTTTTTATAGGTATACTTGTATTAATTATAGAGTTACGAACATGGCTGGTGAACAGAGTATGCAGTACGAGAATGAAAATGAATTTAAATGGGATAAATAGGTAAGAACAACGAAGAAGGGTAACGTCTAATTTAAACTAACCACAATCACCAAAAACTTCAAAAATAACTTCCAGAAAAATTAACGAAAAGATTATGTTACTAACCAAAGTGAACGTTTTATTACTGAAAATTGTGTAAGATACAAGAGACTCTATTTTGTGCTATCTCGCACATTTTTTTTAACTTCATGTACCACTATTCTATTCATGTACCTCTATTCTATTCTTGTGTTTGATTAATCCATAGGGGTTGCGCAAGGCGACCCCCACACGAATCGGGTCAAACTCGGATTCATACCCGCAGTAGTGACCCAAACAATTTTCTTGTCACAAGTTGGATTCGACCCTCCACCCCACCTCTTGCCTTTAGAGACTTAAGTGGAGGTTTTCCACCACTAGTCTAATCTGTCTGGGTTGCACTATCTCGCACATCATGCGATTATACTATTAATTAACTAAGGCTATTTTTGCGAGAGCTTATACTTTTGGAGAAGGATTTTTGAATGGAGAAAATTAAAAAAATGAACTTAGTAGAGAAGTTTGTATGTGTTTGGAAAAAAATGCTTTGTCATTAAAAAGTCAAAAGTGTAGTGTTTGCAAATATTTTTTGAAAGCAACTTTTTTTAAGTTGTAAAAATGAAAAGACAAAAATAACCTCACATTAATGAATGAAAGGTGGGATAATTATGTCACATTTGAATTTCGAATTAATTTTAAAATTGTCACCGAGAAAAGTCATTCAAAAGCTACTCTCACCTAACTTTTGATTTTTAGGCTTTTTCTGACTTTTTGTAGATAAGCTAAAGCCAAAGCTTAGTAATCAAACACTCTAAAAAAATTATGCTGTGGAAAAGTCAAAAGGAGCTATGAAAAAGCTCTCGAAAACACTGTCTAATCATCTATGTTTGATCTTGTCACACAATTCAATTCCAAGCGCAATCACGAGGAGCATTGTTTGTCGATCATCCTCCAAAAAATCATCCTACGCACCTTGATGTGACATACCCGTACTTCACTCTCATTCACTTGTAATTTTTTATGTCTATTCTGTCGCATCTTCTCCATTCAAAGATTCCTAAATTCACGCGACTTCTTCTTATGCGGGAGTTCTTCTATATGGCTATCGTTTTAACCCACTGGCCGAAAGGGAATGAGCTTATTGATGGCCCTGTAACTAGGACGCCCCAATTTTCGCTTAGTGTTGCTTCGACTGGTCTTCTTCTAGGTGGAAGAATCCTTTCTCGCACAAAATTAGCTTGTAAACGGCTTCTCACTTGCAACGAACGTTGGGGTTTAACATATCTCTCAATTTGCAATGTCCAGCTCAATTTGCATGAGGCCGTGAGAATCAACCAGATGAAAGCAGGCTCCAGAACTGGGAGAACTAGTTTCTCAATTTAGTAGGGACGATTACTCTAATTAAATCTACACTAACAAACTCGATGATTTATTACTTATCCATCTTTCTTGCTCCTGTGCCAATCATCAAGAGGCTTACATGCATTATCAGTAGGTTCCTTTGGCAAAAGAAAGCAAGCAAAAACCGCCCCATACACTGGATAAAGTGGCAGGATTTATGCCTCAAAGTCGAACAGGGCAACCTAGGCATCAAGGATCTAAAGTCCATGAACTGTGTGCTCCTAGCCAAATGGATCTGGGGATTCAAATATGAGCGAGACAGCCTTTGGTCTATGGTAATCAGGACCAAATACTTTAGGGGGAGAGACCAAATGGCGGGTTACAACTCGTAACCATACCAGATAACACATCAAAAGTTTGGGGCAACATTTGGAAAGAAGTAGCGGTTGGACCTAAAAATCGCCGGATCTACAAGAGCGGTAAGTGTAAAATTTGAGTATGAGTTCGAAAATTGTAAGAACAAAAAAAATCATAAAGAACAAGAGATATAAGGCCCGTGGTTCGACTAATCCAAAGATTTAGCCTACTCCACATTGGAACTCCGGTTAACTCCGGCTCAATTCTCGATCTATAGACTTCTTCCAGTACAACGAACAAGAACAGCAAGATCGAGCAGATCCGGCCAAACTAAAGCAAGGAATAATCTCCTTCAGGTCAAGACACACAAGTCCTGCCAACCAAAACTCTAGGGCTTATCAAAGGCCAATTTTTTTCCCAGCCCGAGCTTATGAGACCGAAAATTTGCCTTATAAACCGAAAACTAATCGCGGCCGTCCAATTTCCATCCGACGGCCGCGATTAGTCGAACTTAAGTAATTGAGCTCGCGGGTCAAAACCCTTGGATCGGGTCGCGGGTTTTGACCCACGAGCCTTAAAAAACTTTTTTTTATTAGTCCAATTAAATTGTGAAAAATGTAATCTCAGCAGTGCGATTCTTCTCCACGGCAGCGGAAACCATGGCAAAGATGAAAGGGAAGAAGCCAACGCCCATCCTCTGCAGCGAAGTGATGCCTCTGGGGAGGCCGGTTCTCGACCGGAGAAATGGGACGAAAATTGTGATGGAAGATGGTGGGATTTCGAAATTCCGGCCGATGGAGAGAGCGATGGTGGTCGCCCAAATTGGAAGGATTTGGAGGAAGGCTTTGAATTCCTCCATTTGAGTCACGGTGCAGAGCTTCCATCGGTTCTCCACGACGGCACGGGAGGTCAAAATAGTAGCTTTATCGAAAAATCTGAGTGGGAAAAAACAGATTGTGTGCAAGCTTTTTTTATCCGATTCTTTTGTACTCCTCTGAAATGGCTTCTCAGAGCAGAGACGATGACCTAAAGAAACCTGGTATAAAAAAGGTTATCATCGTCTTCACCCAGAACGGAGGCCACTACCGCTGCCGTGGGTACTCTGAATCCCCACTACCGCCGTCGTGGGTACTGCCGCCGTGGGTACCGTCCCACTAACGAAATTTAAAAAAAAAACTAAAATTCCGCGTGCGGGGCGGGTTTTGACCCGCGCGCTGGTCACTTAAGTGACTTTAATCTCGGCCTTCGGATTTGTATCCGACGGCCAAGATTACATTTCGGCATAATAATATTTTTTTCGGCACTATATGATCGGTCTGGGAAAAAAATTCTATCAAAGGCTATGCTTAACCCTAACAGAAACTACAACCATGATGGCCAAAGATTATGAATCTACAAGAATTACATGAAACCCTAGTTTGCTAGGGTGAGAGGATTTCGTCTTTTTGTGTGACTGCGGGAAGTTGAGAGTGTCTTCATCTATGTGTGAACTTCAATATTTATATGTAGGGCAAGGACTCTCCATCGTCTGAGACTATGGCCTAACTCTTCATCCTTCACTTTAAAAATGGTAGACTTTAGTCAAACTCGAAATTGGGCTTCTTCATTCCCATAGTAGCAATGGCAAGCCGGTTTGTAAATAATGTGCAACTACATACTATGACCGGGGACTCGGTACTGTTCTGGAGATCTGACTAGACATTGGAAGGTACATATGCCACCCTTTAATGACCTGTATCGCTGAACCACTTGTGTGGATGTGGTGGTACAGGATGCTATAACACTACAAGAAGGCGGTTATACTTGCAACATCCAGTTCAGAAGGGATCTGTGTACATGGGAAATGGAAAGGAAGGAACAACTAAGAAACCATGCCATTAGCCACTGCTGCAATGAAACTGCTGGAGATAGATGGATTTTGCTAGGGACCCCGTCAGGAAAATACACTGTTTCTTCCTATTGTGCATTCATTCAAAGCATGACCACCAAGGAATCTACAAATGATAGGAGCCAACTAACATGAGCATGGGGAAAGATAGCTCCATGCCATGTGCAAGTATTTGTGTGGCGACTATTACAAAACTATTTGGCTACTATTGACAGCCTGATGGCTAGAGCATTCAGATCACGTAGAGTGCGGCACTATGTGCCTGGTGTAGCCTTCGTGTTGAATCAATCTCTCATCTGTTCTGCACATGTGATACGAGGAAGATATGGCTTGCAGTTGCAGATTGGATGGGCATGGAATATACTCAAAATGCTGACATTATACAAAATCTTAATGCCTTTGTCAATCAGTTCGTCAGCAGGACATGGAAACGAATTGGACAAGCAATTTGGTCGATTGTAACTTGGTTTCTATGGAAGGAGCGTAACTATGCTAGATTTGACTCGGCAGGGATGACAAATCTGGTAGAAATCATCAAGACTTCTGTTTGGTTCTGGATCAAAGCTCATCAACATAACCCCCCTGCTTAGTACGCTTAGTGACTGGATAAGAGAGTCTGCGACCTTGTTTGCTATGTAGTACTCTACTTTTTAGCTTCACTTTTTTTCTTTTGCTTACTATATCATGTTTGGTTTACTAAAATCCTGTTTTGCACAAAGCTTTTAAAATTATAATTTGATTATAAGAATTTTTTTATAAAAAAATGTGCATTTTGCGCAGTCAAACTCCTACTATTTCTTCTTTTTTTTTAGAACTAAAACTTTAAAGAATAAACACTTTTTGACATGTTTTTTTCTTCTAACAATTAAAATAAAATTTTAAAAATTATATCAAACTCATAAACAATATATAAGTTAAAATTAATCTTATTTTCACATTTAATTAGTCAAACGAAATTTATTTTAGTAATTTATTATAAGTTTTATAATATAAAATAAAATTTAAATTTAAATAATTATTTAGTAAATAAAACAATATGGTTTTACGGCGTTTACATTAAGGTATGTTTGTAAATTGTGGTGGTTTTGTAAGAGTAACTCATCACCGACCACCGTCTTATTGTGCCATTAACAAACAATAAAGGTTCTATCTCCGCGATAAGAAAAACTTCCATTCGTGAGCACGGAGGAACTGAATCCCTCGCAATACGTAGAAAGGAAAACTAACCGAGTATGAGTTTGCAAGCGCCGCCGTATCACCAACCGGCAACGCTGGAAGAAGTTCGAACACTATGGATTGGGGATTTGCCGTACTGGGCTGACGAGAACTACCTGCGGGGCTGGTTCTCGCACACGGGGGAGGTACGTGGGTATGCCTGATTTATGTGTTTATAGGCGTATATTTATGAATATTCGTGGAGAATTTGGTCATTCTTCTACAATTTTCCAAACTGGTTTTTTCCATGACGCCTAATTCGTGAGAATTACTTTCATGATGTATAAAGCTTTGTTTACAATGTAGATTGTGAATCTTCTTGCTTCGGAAAGTCGTTTTCTTTCTTTTGTTGTTAGTTGTAGCAGTAGGTTTTCGGAGAGTTTAAGTAGTTATATCGAGATTCTGAATCTTCTTGCTTCGGGCATTCTATAAATTATTTTTCAGATTGATCATCTTGCTTTGCGTGTTAGTGTAAGTTTAACTTTAACATTCCTTTCCAAATGAATGTTATTTATATTAATCAGTTGGTTTCTTAACTGGATTCCTTAACATTGCACACAGGTACTTTCCATCAAAGTCATTCGGAATAAAATTACTGGTCAGCCTGAGGGTTATGGTTTTGTGGAGTTTACGGCACACCAAGTAGCAGAAAGTATTCTGCAGTCATATAATGGAACACAAATTCCTGGAACTGAACTAACATTCAGGTTGAATTGGGCATCTTCTGGAATAGGGGACAGGCGAATGGATGGTGGCCCTGATCACTCCATTTTTGTTGGAGATTTGGCGCCGGATGTGACCGATTATTTGTTGCAAGAGACCTTCAGAGTTAGTTATCCATCAGTTCGTGGGGCAAAGGTCGTGACAGATCCCAACACAGGGCGTTCCAAGGGATATGGGTTTGTTAAGTTTGTGGATGAAATGGAAAGGAACCGTGCTATGGTTGAGATGAATGGTGTCTATTGCTCGACTAGACCCATGAGAATTAGTGCTGCTACACCGAAAAAAACATCTGCAAGTGTTCAACAGCCATATGCAGCTGCAAAAGGTGAAACTCCTTTATTATGGTTGCATGCCCCCCCTCTGACTGCTAAGAATACATACTTATTGTTTCTCTATAAGGTTATGTGTATGGGGTATAAGTACATATTGATTTATCAGTTCCCTTTAGCAGGTCATGGCTTGACTACTCAAATATTTTGATTTTTTTGCTAACCCCTGATTCCTAAAGTATTTTCTTCTCTTCTTGGAAGCAGTTTATCCAGCTGCCGTTTATCCGACACCTGTTCAGACAATTCCGGTGGATCCTGATCCAAGTAATACTACTGTAAGTCGACTTCTTACTTGTACAGCTCGATATGTGTTTTTATCATAATTATATTACTTAATTGCAGGTATTTGTTGGCAATCTGGATCCTAATGTGTCCGAAGAGGAACTTAGGCATGTATTCTTGCAATTTGGAGATGTCGTTTACGCTAAAATTCCCGCTTCCAAAGGCTGTGGTTTTGTGCAGTTTACCACAAGGTAACTTGCTGAGCCCCATCTCTAGTAGGTTTGGAGAAAATAGTGAAAGTAAGCCAGTTGTCAATGAACCTTCAAAGTTTTTTTGGGGACTATTGTGTATGGATATATTTTTCTTTCTGCTTCATATTCTTTTTCTTTACCCTCTATATGTATCTGCTGTCCGTTCTATTCATATGGTTTGTGTCACTTCTCCTGCCTTAACTGATATACGAGTTTTGCCCAAATAATGAGAAATCTGGAAGAAAAAAAAATGGATACATGAGTTGAGCTGTGCACAGAAATTCTTTTCAAATGTTGGCTATACGTATATGCTCTTTTATTGTTATTGGGGAATAATTTGATCCCGTGCTGTCACTTGCAATAGGGCATCCGCAGAGGAATCAATCCAGAGGATGCAGGGTGGCGTTATTGGTCAGCAGGTTGTCCGACTATCTTGGGGAAGGAGTCTGTCAGCAAAGCAGGTTAGCTTCTATCCCATGTTTAAGTTATTAAGAAGTTGGTGATTACAGGTGAGGACATGATTGATCTCCTGTTTATGTTCGCTTTTTGTATTGCATAGTTGTTAAAATTTAAAAAAATATACATAAATCTAGAGAAAAATGATTCTAAAGTACTTGGCAAACCATATCTGTATTACGTAGGATGCGGCTGGTACCTGGGCCCAGTCAGCAGATCCAAATCAACTAAGTGCTTACTATGCTTATGGACAAGGCTATGATCCCTACTCTTATGGGGTGACTCAAGACCCTTCACAATATCAGTACGGTGCATATGCTGGGTACTTACAGTACCCTCATCAGGTCCTTGTTATCATTTTTGTTATTTCTTTTCGTTTTCTTTCAGATGGACAATCGTTCCTAGTGGGTCATTATATTAACATAATTCGAAGATTCATAAAGTTTTGGAAAATCTTAGTAATCTTGATAATTTACTTCCAGCGATAGAAGTAGCATGCATAATTTCAATCACACGAATACTGGCCCCTTATATAAACTATGCATTGTTCTTTTCCTTATTTAGATTTCTATCGGTCATCTGTCGTGCTTGATATATAATTGCTCAACATAATCCTAATTCCTAGCTAATATGAAATTCCACGACTTAATTCTATTAAGATTTTTGCTTATAGAAAAAGTCCTATTTAGATTTTGAGTGGCAATGAAAATTCGGTCAGAAAAATATAGCTCTTATCACAAAACTATCCTTGTAACACGGGTCTTCCCTGGTTAAAATGCTCATCAGTAAATGATGCTCACATAGATCAGATAGTTTTAGTAGATGTTATGTCTTGGTATGTCCATCAAATTTGAACCGTATTTGGTTTATACCACTTGTTTAATTTGCCTATTAAATTTGAATATTTTATTTAAAGGCGGAAGGATCTCAGGATATGGCAGCCTTATCAGGTGTAGCTCCACCCATGGAACACAGAGAAGACATTTACGATCCCTTGGCCACACCAGATGTTGACAAGTACGCTTGCCCCTTTTTGTTTCTGAAATCATATAGTTCTGGTTATACTTGATTTCTGGTTCCATTGATTTCTTGAACATCGTGCCTGTTCAGGTTAAATGCAGCCTACCTCTCTGTTCATGGACGTGCAATTTTGGGAAGGCCTCTGTGGCAGACTACCTCCTTGCTACGGGAGCAAACTTAGTTGCCAGATGGTTGAAGATAGTGGGCTTGTTGGTTTCTTCATCTGGTATGTTGATTGCTTGGAGAAATAACTGGTGATCGCAGACACAAATTATGTTGTGGCAATTCGTATTTGATGTTGCGATCATCTTTCCATCACTTTAGGCATCCAAAATACTCTGGATACATCTGAATCATTCGTTTTCGTCGCCATATCACATCCTGCGTAGGGAGTGAAATCTGGGAATTGTTATATGTTTTCGTGATCATCTAATTGGGATGTTCCATTTTGCTATCCTCCGGCAAAAGTTACAAATTGGAATGTACGTCTAAGTATTACTTATACTAGGTATGACTATGTTGTAATGAACAGGCATGTTTAGGTTTTTTTTTTGTTGGGATAGGTAACGTCGTTGAGGAGATTTGAACCCATTGTCCACCCATAATTAGGCCAACTTCTTTGTGTCGTTGAGGCATGGTTTAGTTGTTATTTATTATATACAGTTAGAGCATTTTTCATGCTAATTTTTATATTTGAAATTGAGCAGAATGACAAAGTTGTAGACATTGTCATTTATTAATCCCCCACCTCTTTACTCTTTAGAGAACCAATTCCCAAATCCTAGTATAATGAGGACTATCCTAAGATAGTCGCAGGTATAGGCCGCTCTGAGTAACGATAAGGTATTCTGGTTCCATGGCGGATATCTGAACCAAATGTCCATCAAGTAGCTTCTCTTCAAGATGACCTTCTCGTGTGAGAAGGCATCGAATGAAAACTTCCCGTGGTACCGTCCGAAACCGCTTTCGCCTACTCCGCCAAACGGGAGCGAATCGCAAGCATACTGATAAAGATCAAAAAAATGTAAATCAAGTCATAGGCTGCAGTGATGATGTTGAGTATGTTCCATCAGCTAAATAGAATGCAATGCGTACTTGGAGAATGGCATCGTTGAAGACGATGCTACCTGAACAAGTCCCTTCAACCAGCTTCTTCTTGAGTGTTTCATTATTAGTGAATGCATATACAGCCATTGGTCTGGACATGGAGTTGATGAATCCAATGCTATCTGCAATTTTTTCCAACTGCAAAAGGGAAGAGAGAGTTCAAACTCTGACACCCTTTGATGTAAATAATACTACCACAATTTTGACATACTTTCATTAACTCCTTATATGGGAACCATCACCACCACACATTAAAAATCAGTGTGGTTGTGTGTGTAGTTGTGATAAGTGCCATATAAGGGGGTTTATGAAGTACATCAAAGTTGAAAGTACATGTAGCGTTGCTCCTTTTATGTACACACACAAAATGGTGCTCACCGTGATTATGGGGAGCAATGGTCCAAAGATTTCGTCAGTCATGATCCCGGATTTGAGAGGAGGATCAACCAACAAAGTTGGTTCAATAAAACTGAAGAACATAGGGCAAAGTTGAGACTTAGTATGGCGGGGAAGAGGGGACTATGCAGTGGCTTACTCACTACATAGTGTGTAGTATCCATGTGGCACACCGAGATTGGATGTGTCAGCGGGCCGTGCAAAAACGTTAACCAGCCACCCCCACCGCCCTAATCCTGGTATGTAACATGGGGACCGTAGCATGATCAATGAGGAAACTGAACTACTTACAGGTTATCTCTATCAAGTGCACCACCGTGGACAATGGAGTTCTTGACCATAGGTTCGTCTAATAGATTACTTAATCGTAAAAAATGCTTTTCATTGATGATTCTTGTAACAGTTCCCAGTTCTCTTGGATATTTACCGAACATGCTTCGAATGCCAGCCTTTAGCAAATGCACCTGTTTCAGTAAGATAGATGACAGACGACGACACACATTGGCGGAGCTTTGTGGGACTGGGGGGGCACGCCCCCCCTTAACAAAGGAAAAAAATCATTTTATATAATTTTGTAGCATGTTTATTTTATATTACCATAAATTAACAATAGTTTAAAAAGTAAAAAAAGTCAGTTTTTTTAATCAAATTCTTTCGCCTCCTCTCTTCCCATCTTATGGGTAAATAAATTTATGTATTTTTATTTATTTTTGCTTTTCTTGTTTTCTTAATTAATTGTACATAATTTTTCTTTATTATTAAGTGACATTCATGGAGAAACTTTAAATTTTTGCATAGCAAGTTACTTTGTTTATTGGGAGATCTTAACCCAAAAAATTTAATCAGTAACTTTAATAAGGAACGTATAAAAAATAATAATGATACGTATACATAATTATGTCAAAAGAATACATATATATATCATTTTAATTAGTAGCATATATTTTATTGGTGCATAATTCCACGTATAATATTTTATTTGTTGTATATAATTATGTAAATCAAAATTATGTATAACTATCATTTCCTATAAAAAAGTGTTTTGAATAAGGAAAATTGCCTTAAACTTTCTAAATTATATCGAAACATAATCTTTTGACACTTGATGATCAAATTGAGACTTATATTATTTTTTTAGCTATTGACTTTTCACATATTAATGGGATTGGAGATTTTATCAAGAAAGTGGTGGAAAAACATGTAGTTTATTTCTCTACTAATTACTTAGGCAATGATATTACCTATTTCTACTCCTAATGTGGAGAGATTACATTCTCTGATAAATTTTATTAAATTTCGATCCTAGAACTGAGTAGTAGATAATTGGTTGACCGATTATTGAATTATATTTTATTGAAAATAATATTTTTTGAATAATTTAATAATGATGTTATCATCAAACAAGATCATACGATGAGTCGTTGTAGAGAATAATTATAAATTTTAATTAAAATATTAATATTCTTAATATTATATATATATAACATGAGGATCGTGCCACTCCTATCGAAAATGCTGAATCCGCCACTGACAACACACATATTCTATTGTGGTTTTTGATTCTATTCTTACCAGAGTTGAACAGAACTCTTCCTCCACGAGGATGTAGTCGATGCCAATGCATACCTGCCCAGCACACGTCCCAAACTTTGACGAAAGAATTCTGTTTATTGCAATCTAACCAGACGACACAAGTAATTTTAGTTTAGGGGAGACTCAAGGATTTATTGCGTGTGAAGAAAAAAAAAAAGGTAAGATTGCTTACGTGCTTGGCCATATGGCTGGAGAGGGAGTCTACCACTGCGGGGCATTTTCCTCCAAGTTGCAACACTACTGGAGTCAGGTTCTCTGCAGCAGATGCCATTACT
>JAOYMZ010055041.1:0-13573 GCA_025802335.1 Pinguicula primuliflora
ATTTGTCAGATAAACCGAGTTATACAAAAATTAAGAAAGATAAAATATAATAATACTACAATTTAACTAAATTTATGGCCTTTGAATTCATCAAAGTAAAAATTCGCAGTACTATGTAAAGGGTAGGGGCGGATTTAAGGGGGGCACGTGCCCCCCTCCAGTCCTATGTACATCCGCCCCTGGAGTCGGGTCGGCCCCCGGCTGCCCACCGATTCAGCCGACTAGTCGGCCGACAAAATCTCCCCAAAACTGGCCCAGAGTTTTAAAAAAAATAGTCAGCCCGTGGTCTAGAAGTCGGCCGATTAATCGGTTAGGTCGGCCGACTTCTAGAACACTGTTGTCCTGGTACACGTGCCGATTTTTCCGTCCGAATAGGCCCAAAACAGGGCGTCATTTAGAAGGAGGCCGACTAATCGACTAGTCGGCCGACTTTTAGAACAATGGTTTGAATAAGAAACTTTGCATTTCTAAAAAGAATTTAGAAGGATTTTATAAATTAACTACTTCTTATTTTCTTTTTTTATATATTTTTTGTCCGTGCTACTATTTTCGGCAATGAATAATGCTATTAGCCATAATTCACAACCTTTATATTGTTGAGAACAAAATTATCATAGCTAGTAAATCGGACCTAATGGAGATATTAGTTGATTCGTTGGCTCAAATCTGAGAAAAAATGATATATCTGAAGACATTTTCACAAATACCACTTCACGCCCTACTCATATGCACAAACATATACATCTGGGTGGGTGTGGGATCCACGCAACGGTGATGTGAGTGGACTTGTAGAAGTGGTGTGAAAAGCTAGTGGGATATATCAGTTTTCAAATATGAGTGTATATGTAAGTGTGTGCATCAGCATATAAGGTGTATGTGTGTTAGTCACACTATAACAGTGAACACAAGATAGATAATGCTACTACAATTCTTCCTTATATATTAGTTTGTGTGCACCATTCTATTAAGACATGGTATGTGAGCTATAACAATCTCGAAAAGTGATATATCACCGCTTTAAAAAGCATTATGCCACACACCTCCTCACAATCTAACATGTGGTGCGTGGTGTGCATTAAACGAGTGGTGCACTATAGTATTTTTGCTTGGAGATTGTAGTTTTGGAAGGTATCCACCATAATTAATTTTGATGCCATATAGTTTTAGTAAATTTGGGTTAATGGAAGAGAGAGTAGACTCATGTCAAGGTGTGTGTACAAATATGCATGTTAACCAATATATTCAAGGATTTAGGTTATTCTCATTATAACAAGCCTAAAATCAATGCATATGTTAAGATTTTTATGGTTACTACTTGAGGCAAATAATCTACTAGATATTTGTTTATTTGTTTGCCTGTAATGAGATAGGATATATTATAATAAGGCACTGTTTGCAAATTCTTTTGAAAGTGTGCTTTTGCCTTTTCAATGGTTTAAGCCCTTTTTACAGTATTTTCAGTTTTGGCTTTTGGCGATAACCTAGCGGTGGAAAAGCTCCCAAAAGCATCAAAGCCCAAAGCTCCATTGGAGTAGTTTTTGTGAGGCTTATGGCGTTGACAATTTTGTAATTATTTCAAAGTTCACATTTAAGATAATTTTGTCTATATACAAATCGATAATATCAAAATACTCAAAAAATTTCCTGCATTATATCCAGTTTGTCACACTATTTTTTTAATTTTTGTCACAGTAAAGCCCCCACTGCAAACAATTTATAACTTCTTTATAAAAGCACATTTTTTAAAAGCTCTTCTCAAAAGACAAAAGTAAATTTTCAGTAGAACTTGCAAACATAGCTTAAAACTATCCAAATAATTGCAAATTAAATTATTACCTTATACTTGTTTAAATTTATATATTGTTAAAAGTTCTAAGGAGATAAAAATTCACCAAACAATATTATGGAAAATGCTAGTTATACCAACTAATTTGACCCTAAATCCTAAACGGCAATTTGACCCAAAACTAAAGTGGTAAAAATCACAATTACTCTTTTTATTGTTTATTTTTTAATCATTTTATTATATGTTGTTGTGATTATTATCTCATATGTGTATTTATTAAGTGTGTTAAATAATAAAATACATATTGCATTGTTCATATGTTATTAGATCAGGGTTGGGTTTGATTCGTAAAAAATTACAAGTAGTCAAATAGATGAACTAACTCGTGATTAGAAACAACTCTACCCATCATATGAATAATTTAGAATCAGTTTAATTTCTGTTACGGTACCGTAAATATGTTGGTGAATAAATAAAAAAAAATTAAATCAATTTCTCGTCGGATAACATTAATATCAAGAATAATAATAAAAAAACAGTCACCCAAATAAAATTGATATAAGTAATCGTGATTCTACAACCGAGAACACATCTTCAACAGTTGTGAGCAAACAAGAGAAATATGGAAAGAATTGCAGAGATAAATTGAATTACCCCCTCAAGAGGACCGTCCGCTCCTGCCATTGAGTGTGTTTTCTGCTCACAAACCACCAGTGATGACTGATGAAAGAGCAATACTCGGAAGCATTGTGGTTTTGTTTCATGTGGAGCAAATGGAATACGAGAAACCAGATGATTTTCCAAGGAAAAACCATCAACAGAGAAGGATCAAAAACTCAATGTGTGAATTCATCGCGGCAAAGACGAAGAGGATATTGGATAGAGTAATGATACGTGTACATAACCATTTTGTACATAATTCGTACATAATGTTGTTTCTGTTGGGAATTTATCCCACATTGGTTAGAGAAGTCTTAACATACTAATATAAATAGGATTGTGGGCTACAATCAATCATAATAGGCTTATGGTTTTAATGAGGGTTGCCCACCTTCCTAATTATATTAGCCCACACACGCGCACCTGCGCACACGAGGCCCGAGCCCAGAGAGAGGCAGAACGGTTTTCTAACAAAGTTAGGTCTGATTGTAAAAATGTACATTATGTTTTGATCTTTAATACAAAAATAAAAAATTGCCTATCAAAAAAAAATCTTTGTAAGAATTTGTGTTGAATTTATGACTAGTTCTAGAATTTTCTATATATGATTATTCCATAATCAGTCATAAATTTTAATTTTTGGGACAAAAAATTGTTCAAGAATGGATCCCAAATCTTTACAGACCCATCCTCCCAACGAAATTATCATCTTCGTACATATATTTTTTGATCAATCCCACTGGGTGCAAACAATTCTTTGGGGTTACGACCGCGGACCAAAGGCCCGAGTCTTACCTGATCCATGTGGAGGGGTCGCTTTGCATGGATCCCATAGATTAGTCGGGCCAAAATGGTTCCAAATACTATGGTTATCCAAAAAATTTAACTTATCTTTTTTTTTTTGGTAAAGTTAAACTTATCTTTTTAAATCTACTATACTATAACCAGGCTCAATTTTTTCATCTATTACAATTTACAACATACATACCAGTTTTTTTAATCTCTAGGCCAAGGATTCTCAGTCATCTCCATATATCTTGTCTGATGTATCTATTGTCTACTCAAAGTGCCAATAAGGTGTGTAAAGTCAAATAAAGAAAAAAGTTGAGATGAAATTAGAAACTTTACTACTGTGTTTTCCACTTGGAGACAGCTGATTTTTCCACTTGGACATAAATATTTTTCCAGTTGTGAGTGTCATGGCAGTATAAACAAGGCACTGGGGTCTATACTGTTAAGTTTAGATCTATTATAGAAGATCAAGTTTATGGGGACCCCTTTGAGTAGGACTACATAATTGGTTCACCAGCAAATTGCAGATTGTGGAACCCCATGTGTTTTACATATTCTTTTTCACCCAGACATGTGGACCGTGTACTATACTTATATTATATCTATCACGTCTTAGACCGTGCAATAAAGGCTCATACACACTTTGTTAATTGTTGTGTGTTCGTGTGTAAACGTGGATATTTTTTTTAAGGTCCAACCTGAATTTGCATGTCAATATTTTACCGAATGAAAAGGATCACACTATAAGCACCATCTCTTAGCACACCATCATCACACTACTCCCCATTAATGAGTAAGCGCACACACATGTTGGTGTGTACGTGGGATTCATTATCCATTAATGGGAGTGGTGTCATGGTGGTGTGCTATAGAGGTGGTGCTCTATAGCATTACCGGTGGTGCTCTATAACACACCACCATGATACAACCACTCATTAATGGGTAATAGGTCCCACATTAATACACACCAACATGTGTGTGTATGTGTCCTTACCCATTAATGGGGGTGGTGTGATGGTGGTGTGCTAAGAGGTGGTGCTTTATAGTGGAATCCGAAAACAACACTGTACAGTTTCATTTCATGTTTCAACACTTTTGAGATGGTGCAAAAAATGCGGACAAGTATTTCTATAAGTTTCGTTGTTGTTTGTGTTGCATGTTCTGTATTTCCAGGATCTGCGTGGATAAGATAATTCTAATCTGTGTTCATGTCACTACTACTAAATAATTAGTGTTGTGTTACATGTTCGTTTGTTTGTTTGCTTATTTTCTAATGCAGTTGGAATTGTTGCCATGATGATGCAGGGATGGAAAACCGAGGCTATATCAAAATGTGAAATTATGGTCTACACGAAGGTTTTTCTACAGTTTCCACATAATTTCTGGCCATCTGGTCCGGGAAAAGAGTTTTTTATTTTTGCACATGAGCGCAGGGGATACTACACATTTTGGCAGGTTCGACCCTTGACTTCTTCACCTTTTATCAACTATCTCACCTGCAAACTTATTCAATCAGTAGGGGAAGAGTTCAGTTTTTGTTTTGATAGTATCAATAGAAATTTTTTGGTCCATACCTAAATTTCTTAGGTCCACACTCATGTTTATGCCCGTCGAATTAAAATCTGACGGTCCAGAACAATTCGTCCTTTAATGAATAAAAATTAATGATGAAGTGATCTAGACCATCGGATTTCAATCTGACGGCCACAAACATAAGTCTGGACTTAAGATTTTTGAGTATGTTTATAATAGTCTAGACCAGAAATCTTATCATCGTATCAAACTCTACTAGAATGGATTAACCTACAAATCGAGTCAATATTGTCAAACTAACTTTAGGCTCTAGTTATTTTTTTAATACAATGGAGGCCGAAGCTGTACCGAAATTCAAGCCCTGGACCTCACACGGTCACATGAACTCACACGAGTCTCACACCACTAGGCCAAGGCGATCTCGGTTGTTTATGCTAGGCTCATTTCCAAATAAATACTACAATACAAAAAAATAACTTGTGCAATAGAAACCCCAAGAAGCTTACTTGCATGCACCCCACTTAATCCTCAAGTCTTCCGGCAGTCTTCCTTTTAGTTGATTGTTTGCTTATGGAATTGGTGAAATATTTGTATACTATGCATTGCGGGGGTGATTGGTCAGCGAACCCACGCAAAAATATTAAACACCGGACTACCTGCCACACCAATCCCGCAGTGACATATAAATACTGCACAACTCACTACACACACCCCAAACCCGAGATTAAATATGGCGAAAGGTATAGCAGTCGAGTCCACTTCCTAACAAATACAAAACAGGTGCCTGATGACCTGTTGCGGCATTGCCAAAAGCCTTTTATCGTTAGTGTCACGGAGCGATATTGTAATCAACATATTACTATGTATGTCTACTTCAAGTCTTCATCTTTCACCTCACTAAGCAAAGGCCCTCTATCATGGACTGTCATTTCTTTTGTCCATGTAGTTATATGGACAAGACACACTAGTATTTTTGCGAATCTTGATCCTCGACATATAATTCTCACTGATTGTGATATGAGATGTGTTTGTCTTGTACCACCACCAGCACATGGAGAATGCGTATCCGGGGTCCAATATCCTTGTCGTGACATTGACAAATGGTGAATCAAAACGAATCGAAGCACAATCCGATGAACAAACGTTGGGAGAAGCCATGGAAGTTCTGAGAAACATGTTTGGACCAGACATTCCAGACGCTACTCACATACTCGTACCCCGGTGGTGGAACAATCGATTCCAACGCGGAAGCTATACGAATTACCCGATTTACGTCGACCATCAGATTGTAGATAGTGTAAAGGTGCGTGTTTGACAACCCTAAACCTTTTCTCTGCTTTTTTTTAATAACCTATTGTATCCATTTCCTGTCAGACTAGACTATTCCATAGAGGTTAATGCAAAACGACCACCCTCATGAACCGAGCTATACTCGGGCCTAAGCCCATGGTCATGGCCCAATTAGTGTTTCTCCTTAACTTCAGCTAGCACCAACTCAACAGGATTTAGTTTTAATTACCTATACTATAAGATGCAAACTGAAGACAGTGAACTTCCAACTCCAACTCTGGAACTTCCACAGTTGCCTCGCGGCTGAATACTCCACTTGACATGTATATTTTTTTGCTGCCAGGCACCAGTGGGGCGAATATTTTTCACAGGGGAACATACCAGTGAAAAATTTAGTGGCTATGTTCATGGAGGCTACCTTTCAGGTGAGAAAATATATTCAAGTTTTTTTTTTGGGTCATGAACACTCCTAAGCTGTGAAGCCTGGCAAAATGGAACTAAGATAACTCTTTCTTAAACACAAGTATCTCTGAATGCGTGGCAACCAACTCTGATGGTATATTTCGCATGTAATGCAGGAATTGATAGTGGGCAATCTTTACTCGATGAAATGAGGATAGAAAAGCAGAGGAGAAAAGAGAACTCACCATTTACAGCGGAACCTTTACATCCCTTGACGGGTTGCATTCCAGTACCACAATCATCAGATTCAACAACTCTCCTCACATTTGATATTCAAAGACAGCTTTACAATCACACGAGTGTTAGTAATGCGGGGGTTACGGAACTTATCTTACAGTAACTTAAACGGATCGATTGATTTTTTTTTTGGCCAAACATGTATACTAGTGTAGTGGCAACTCAAAATCAATTGAGTTGTTCTTCAGTGATATCCTGATGGAGGAAAGCTACAGTGAATAGAGTGCGTGCCTATGTCTAGCATAACAAAAATGAAAGACAGTACAGGAAAATGATATGGGGAGTGAAAATTTAGACAGGAAAATAGCAAGAAAAACACATGACTATATATAATTGAATAATCATTAATTGTGGGTCACCCAGTGGCGGACCCCCTAATTAGACCTCAGGTACTCCTAGGGTACGAACCCTATGTGAAGCGCACACCCCCAGTTAGAACCCCAGGATCCGTCAGTGGGGTCACCCCATAACCCATGGTATGCAGGCAAATGTATTATTGTGCTTTTCATGCCCTAATTTTCACTCTCCATATCATCTTCTGACATCAGTATAGTTGAATGCAAATGCATAAAATGATCAGTGAAACCATAAACTACATAACTAATACAGAATGTATGCGACATGACCAATGTTTAGCATACTCACTATGCATGCAGTAAACGAGACACTCACACATTCCAGAACGGTACTATTCATTGCTCTTGGTTTCCAATGAGGGCGGCAGGAGCTGCTGGAAGCGGCTTCAGGGCTTTAAGAGGATTCATGATCAAACCATCTATGAGGCCATATTCTGTTGCTTCTTTAGGACTCATGAAATAATCACGATCAGTATCTTCGTTGATCTTGTCCACGGTTTGACCAGTATGATGAGCCAAATAACAAGCCAGATTTGCCTTATGATGCAGCATTTCATTAGTCTGAGAAAATAAGATAGTCAAACACAGTTTCATATAAAGAGAGAGGGAAAAAAGGACCTGCCACGAACTCAATAGAATGCACGTCATTTGTATGTGCAGGGAAGTAATCACAAAATAGTAACTTACCTGAATTTCCATGTCCGTTTGTTGACCATGTATCCCACCTATAGGCTGGTGGATCATTATTCTTGAGTTAGGCAAGCTGTATCGTTTTCCTGTAGAAAGAAGTCAGTGGTAACATTAGACTGCTGAAAGCAAGACATGTTACGCATTTAATTCTTCAACGAATCAAGGAATATATATACCTTTAGTACCGGCACTTAAAAGAAAAGCTCCCATGCTGGAGATAAACATAATAATCAATTAATTTCACAAAGTATTGAAATGGCACAAAAATAAGAGAACTCTATAGGCCTAAGCATTTATTGGAGGATGTGCCTTCACCTAGCTGCAAGCCCAACACAGACGGTCGAGACATCAGGCCTGATATGGTTCATTGTGTCGAATATGGCCATGCCTACAGTGTAACAGGAAACAAGTGAGGTATTTGAGGAATGTGAGACTATAAATCAAATTCAAGAATATGATGCATTACCAGCGGTAACCGATCCACCTGGAGAGTTGATATACATGACAATTTCCTGTTCAATTACAGATAACATCTGTTAGCCAAATATTGCTCGATGGTGGAGTCAATAGATAAAAGAATATGAGTTGCTCCTAGGGAAAACATCAAGTATGTTCTTAAGGCAGTTAGCAGTAAAAAACTAAAGCTGGTAAAATTCGAGGCCCTAGGGCTCCAAGTAGCATCAAAAGTTTACAGATTTTTGTAACTAGTGCTTTTTTAGTCTTCAATCTCTCAAGACAAAACAAAATTCTCTAGATGTATAATTAAATAAATGCTATGACAGAACTTCAAGCTACAAGGAAACGGCAAACAAAAGCATGCCCACAAATGCCAGCTGACCTACGAGAATAACCGAACAACCAATAGTCACAGATTTATTTATCTCTCGTTATGTTTCTATATTCTAAAATTCTGCTTATCTACAAGGGATAATCTATCATCCAACTTCCAACCTAATCTGTCGTTTCACATATCCTATGAAGCAAACTCTGAATTTTAAACACATAACACATGCAACTATAAACCATAAGTTCTAAGTAGAACATAAAGAAAATAAGCTATTGAAGGGGCATAACAAGTGTACCTTTGTTGGATCCAACGCGTCAAGATAGAGCAGCTGCGCAACAATATAATTTGCCATATCATTGTCTACAGCTCCACCACATCTTATTATTCTCTACAAATACATTGATTTGTAACTTTATTGTCAACTAGGATAGACATGCTAACAAACCAGCACAATCAAACAATACAAGCATCCCTCACATATTGGAATAGTTGGTCGATAATGCTCATAAAACGCCATGGGGGAGATGGATCCTGTTCCCCACGTACATATGATGGGAAGAATGGGGAGGACGGAATTTGTACATCATCCCTGTATATAACTGAAGTTAGTAATAAATCACAAATCATACCAGTTCATTCATCGGAGAGTATTATTAATTGCACTCTTCTCGGAGCTTAATGCATATACTGGGAGACAAGAGCCCGTCGAATCATCGCAAGAAAAAAGCACTGGTACAACCATGGATTCCAAAAATCCGAGAAAGAAGACATAGATGATGCTCAATATTACAACTTCGTCCATCAGATATTACAAACCAGTGTCCCCCTAACCCTTCGGTAACGACAAGTTCGACAAATCCAGCACGGAACCAAAGCTAGAAGCTCAAGCATTACCTACCTAATCGACCAAATCCCTCGTCGTTGACTCCTCTCCTGAGCGTAAACGGCCTTAACCGCCGAGCTACTCTGACTCGATTTCCACAGTTTTCCAGGCAGCGAGATTGGTTTATAGGACCGTGACGGACTGGGGCTAGGTTTTTTCGGAGCAAGTGTGAGTGCCGCTGGATCGAAAGCGCCGATGGAAGAAGAGACGCATGAATGCGCCATTTGTGACAATCGGAAGGAAAGTTTGAAAGCTTATCCAATCTACTTCGGCGATGGAGAAGGAGAGAGTCGCGTGTGGAACTGGATTTTAAGAAGCCGTTTAGGGTGATGAATCATCAAAAATCTTTGAGGTCCACGAATTTTTTTTTTTTTTTTTTTTTTCTGTTCGTCAGTTTATTTTGCCTAAATTTATTATTGATTGTTGGATTTTTACTTCAACGACCGAGATCTTTTCAGTTAAATAGTATACGATCTACAAAAATAAAAAAATTCCAGAATCATGATCTTAATTAACTATTTAATCCATCCAATCAAAGGTTACCATTATTCTGACACTAAATAAGATTTTATATCATAAATTTTTTTGAAGAAATATAACCTATTATTTTATTTATAATTTAATTAAAGAAAATTAAGAAAATAACATAATCATAATAATATCTTTTAATTAATTATTCGCAAAAATAATTTTAAGAGAAATTTATTTTTAAAAAAATACCCTTAAAAAGAATTGCAAATTTAATCATCATCTTTAAAAATAAATCAAAAATCGAATATTTTTTAGTTTACGACTAAACGGTTACTATTAAATACACAGCTAACTTAACCACACTCATTCTCGCCAAACTCATCTACGACCGTACGAAAATACGATGACCAGAAAATCAAAAACTTGCATTTTTTCGGTTTCGTTTTTCTATTTCTTGACCCTTCTCGCCTCAACGACTGGATCGAAAACGTATTCAGAGAGTGAGATACAGTGATCATCGACGGGTTCAGCATGAAAATGTGCATTTTAAGATGGTTTATTTGTTGAAGGTGAACGGATTGTGTCGTGTCTCACGCGACTAATCGTTGTTCATTCATTCGGTCTTAGCACGACCAATTTTGTCGTGATACCTGACTCTATGATTTCCCCACATTTACATACGATGCTCTGTTTTCTATTGTTTGCAGATGATGATGACTCTATTTTATAATATTGCAATTTTTTTGGAAGGAAAGGATCCGTAATTATACAACTACCATATTTACAAAATTTTCCTATCTTTAACTTTATTCCGTAGTTAATTTGATGAATTTTAAGCTTAATCATCAGCCAAGAATACAGCCGACGAGCCTGCGTTCTTTCGCCCGACATGTTTGTCGGGATTCTCGACTATGTTACTCAAGCAATTTACCCTGTGGCACGGCATATAATCTTCTCTCGCTGGACTCTACTAGGGTCTATGCTGCGTACGCATGTCGAGGCATGCATCTCCATGTTGTTCCCATCAAGACGAAAGAAGAGAAGAAGGCTAAGAAAGCTCATAACTCGTTGCATGAAGTACCATAGAGTATTTTTCATTCAAACCAGTAGAATGACTACTTACGACAAAGATGTTTGTTATCAAAATTGACACCATCACTGGCTGGACTCATCCATTAATCCGGTGTAGGCAGTGGTGATGATGTCGAACTCATCCTTAAAATCCGCGAATGCAGGGACCACACTCTCTATGAATCGTTGGACCAGTCGGAATATTTGGTTGGTGGCTCATTAATGTCTTCATCGCCTTGATCGGAGTTCTCATTTTCGTCCTCCTCCTCCTCCTCAGCGTTCTCTTCGTCAACTTCGTCGTCGTTGTCTTCATCATAATCTTCATCGTCGTCATCATAATCGTTATCTTTGGCGTCATCCTGATCCTCCTCCTCATCGTTTTCATCCTCCTCCTCATGACTCAGATGTAACGAATCAAACAATCAAAAGCATACGGCATACATATAAACTCTCAAGCAGAATGCAATTCTATTAGACAGGACAATAATAATCTCTAGCAACCTAAATCCCCCTTAAAATCAAACCCAGGAATCACCAATGTAAGAAAAATCCATTAATGCTTCTACCTCAGACTCCTGAAACCCATCCAAAGATTTGAATTTAATAACACAACATAGAAAATATGTATATATCATTAGCTGCAAACACAAAACGATCTCCCAGCTGTTGAAATATAAGATAAGTGAAAAATTAAAGCTACTAACTTACAGATAATAGCTGAACTTTGATGAATGCAACTCACGAAATATGCAAGTTGGACGAGGAACCCATTCAATGCATAGAAGAAAAATTATACATTCCGTTCTTTGCCCTTTAGGAGCCCGACCTGTGTGGAATACTAAAGTCCTTTTGAAAATGATGACAGCGAATACTGCTGGTGAAAAGCGAAACTCTCCGGCTGCCTTCTCTGATTAGACTGCGACCTTTTAATGGCCTCCACCGCACGGGCATCGCCTATTGCAGCGTGAGTAGTCATGGAAGCGAAGGTGTAGCCTCCTTCTTCTACTATTTGCTGCAAGAGGTGAGGAAGCTTAGAGTCGAAGACGGGGGTTTCGAGGGTTCAACAATGTAGCTGGTGCCCAGAAATTTGGTGGAGAAGTAGATTTGGAGATAAGAACGATGAATATGCTGTAACATGATAATGACAATTTAATGTAATTTGTAAGAATATTAGAGGGTGAATGTGAAGGTCCAAAATGGGATTCGTTCAATATCACATTTTTTGTGGAAATGTTTTTTGGCTCTGGATTCTAAGTTAATCCCAAAAACGCGCGCGACCCAATTTTCAATCCCATAACTCAGTTTGACCACTGTGTGTTTTTTCGTGTGTAGTAAACATTGTATCACGGACTAATCTCACGCAAATCCCATATAATATCGCATAATTCTGTCAAGTAAACGGACCCTTAGTAGATAAAAAAATTATTCTATGTAATCCGAATTTGTACTTTTGGTGTATAATGTAGTACAAACATTTTTAAGTAGGTAGTACAAACACTTTTGACTTAGAAGATTTTCGCTGGCTACGTTGCACTAAAGGTTTAAGGGGGTGTTTGCAAGTTCTTGTGCTTATGTAGAAGTGCTTTTCAGAAGGTCTTCTGGGAAAAGAAACTTCCATTAAAAAACTAAAAATTGTTTGCAAAATATGCTTGTCTACAACAAAAGTCAAAATACAATGTTTGCATATTATTAATTTAAAAGGTACTTTTGTAACATAAATTTAAGAAATGACCAAAAGATGGATAGTTTGGGAATATTGAATGGTTTAAAAGGGTAAAGATATCTTAATAATATTTTAAGTATTTACAAAAATGTCACTACGAAAAGCACTCCAAAAGCTACACCAGAGATGCTTCTGACTTTTAGCATTTTTTGACTTCTTCACCGCAAAAAACAAAAGTCAAACGGCAAAAGAAAAAATTACAACTCCAAACTGACTTTTCAACTGCCAAAAGCCAAAAGCCAAAAGTTGCTTTTCTACAGAGTTTGCAAACACCCACTAAATTTGTTATTATTTCATTGTTACGGGTATAGTTAGATTACTATATTGCATAACTAACCCTATAAAGATAAGGACCTAAAATCGATTTCGTTACATAGGCGCCATATAAACATAATGATAATAATTACAACTATAATTAAAAAGAATGTATAACAAATAAATAATAAAAATTGTAGTGATGCTACGTTTTGATTTGTGTACTCAATTGAGTATAAAAATTATAAGTACGTTAACTATGGGTGCACAAAAAACCCAAACTTGACACCCTCAGATGATTTTTTAATACTTGGACCCAAAACCTTTTTTTTATATATATTAGGGAGGACCAAAGTCCGGAATTACAAGAATAACCGCACTGCTCCGGTTATGCTCCGGAGCCAAAAATAGGATTAACCAAAACTTCAAGGTGGATTGAAAATAAAGGACTCTGGTTGATGCAGCTCGAGTTGGGGGACCTGCTCCAATCTATCGACAGTGGGATACCTCCTCAGTATAAAATCTGGTAGTGACAGGCCCTCCTTAGCCAGTCGATCAGCTGCGGAGTTGTAGCTCC
>JAOYMZ010055052.1:0-13573 GCA_025802335.1 Pinguicula primuliflora
TTGAGATGTCCCGGTCTTGGTAAGTCTCGGTAAGACTCGGTAAGACTGGTTGTGATTAAGAATCTTAAGGACATTCGTTTTTTGCAAGTTTGGATTTAACAATTTTGGACTTCGTCAAAGAGGGATTGACCTAGTAGTTATGGAGTGACAGTTGCACTTACAGATCACGAAATCCCCTCAACCACATTGTCAATCCCAAAAAAAAAACAATTTCCGACCTCCCAATTTCGCAGAAATTTTCCAGTGCCTGACCTTAGGTGTCGGATTAGGTGCCGAATGGGGGGAAAATGGCCGGAAATCGAACGGAAACTTCTGGCCGGAGAAGAAGAAACATTTACGAAGGTTTTCCGAGCAATTATCGCTCGTTTTCCAGCACCGATCGGGCTGTTTTCTCCTGCTCTTCCTTGATGGAGACAACAGTGGCTGGGCATGATCAAAACAAACACAATTGGCAATGACAACTCGTTTTTGAGTCGGTTTTCCATCACCATTGTAGTCACTTACATTTCTTCTTCTCCGGCCATGCGGCCATTTCCCGACCATTTTCCCCCATTCGGCACCTAATCCGGTACCTAAGGTCAGGCCGGGAAAATTTCTGCCCAATTTCGTGCATTAGTCTTGAAGTTTTCATATCCGGATGGTGGCATCTTAAAAAAAGAGTTATGAACTTGTGACCAAAAAAAGCGGAATCAGATTACGTTTGCCCTAATTTTGATATCTGCAGACTCCATTATGCTTGTCGATCCTCCCATGGTACTCGGAGTTGTACGATAAACTTATATGTCCAATTTGGTACCGTTAATCGAACGCAGTGCATATGATTATGCCAGAATTACGCTGATGCGATGCTGCTTGTTTTCTTCCTTCGGTAGTGGTTTTACATAGAAAATTTCTCACATTCTTATTGCAGTTTTCAGTATGATTTCTGCGTCTGTCCGCAAGAGCTTTGGTTACTTGCTCCCGGGCACCATCTATTTCCAGCGCGGGTTTCATGCTTCTTTGGCTCTTTCGCACCGACTTTCCTGTAATTCGGCAAAATCGAAAGGTCGGCCTGTTGGCACACCCACGATCTCAGAACTTCTGAGGGACGGGACAGACAGATCCAAGTCAATTCTGCTATTTCTAAAGAAGAATGGTTTTTCCGACACCCAGTTGGAGTTAATGATAAGAGGTATGCCAAGGTTGTTGTATGGAGATTTAGAAAGAACCATAGTTCCCGTGTTTAAGATATTCCAAGATTGGGGCTTTTCCATTACTGAAACGGTAGAAATAATTACGAAAGAACCTAATGTTTTGCGTAATAGCACAAGCAATAGGCTCATTCCTTCGCTGACTGCACTAAAAGGACTTTTGGGTTCCAATGAAGAAATGTTCAAGGTTTTAAGGAAATGTGGGTGGTTTTTGACAGAAGATATTGATAAGAAAGTGTGGCCAAATGTTGAATTCTTGAAGAGCTGTGGTATACCCATGGAACACATCCTTCTTTTCCTAACCAGACATCCAACATGTTTCTTTATCAGGCCTGGCCTTGTGAGGGAACATGTGGAGAAGTTGAACGCATTAGGATTCGATCCAAACTCGAAATTGTATGTTCATGCTTTAAGGGTTGTTGTTGGGATGACCGATGAGTTATGGGAACTTAAGGTGCAGACGTTCCGGGATTTGGGTTTTTCCGAAACTGATATTCTCACTTCATTCAGGAAAGAACCACAGATGTTTGGTGGCTCCGTAAAGAAGATAAAGAGGATGGTAGAGGTCATTTGCGCTACTAAGAGATATAGCATAGCTTCCATTGAGGCATACCCAATGTCACTTAGGTATAGTCTTGATAAGAGAATGATGCCTCGGCTTCAATTTCTAGACTCTTTGTACAAGAAGAATCTGATCAAGGAATGGCCTAGTCTGGCATCGGTTTGTTCATATTCTGATCAGAGGTTCTACAAAAAATATGATGCATTGTTGTTATCTAAATGAAGCTGGCATAGTCCACTCCACACCACAGAGTGCTTCTAGCTAAAAGGCAAGAGAAGGGAAAGTTTTTGAAGCCTGCAGAAAGGAGACTGAATGCATGATTGTCCTGAATTCATTGTCCTTAAATACTGTGAGGCTTACATCTATCTAGATTTCCTTTAACATAGATTTATTCTCTAGCAGTTTCATCCAGTGTTCGAGAAAATGCTAAGCGGACTCTGGACGGTCAGAGCTGTTCAGCGCCTAAGCGGTCTAGTTACCTGCCTAAGCGACCTTTTAAGCGGACTAAGCGGTAATTCGGGCAAGGCAGAGGGCAACATAACCGCAGCGGACTAAGCGGTAACTAGAGGTTTCATCCCTCTAATTGAACCTTTGATAGTTCAGATGGAAATTGGAATAATTCTCAAATGAGAAAGTCAAGGTATCAGGCTCATGAAGCAATAGGTAATTAGGTAATAATTGTATGAGCAATGCTATTCATACACATTTTTTAGACACTATTTGTCGACGTGTCAAGGTTTCATCCCTCTAATTGAACCTGCTATCATTGTTATGATAATTACTATTATTACTACTATTACTTTTTTTTTTTTAGCTGAGTGTTTCAACGGAAACAATCTCTCCACCGTGTTGAGGGGTGGGGTATGATTGCGTACATCTTACCCTCCCCAGACCCTGTCTAAGGGCGGGATTTACTGGGTATGTTTGGTTTGGTTTGGTTTGTTGACGTGTCATTAATCACAACTACAAATTTTGTTATTTGTTATTATTCAATTTTTTTTATTTGTAGTTGTGATTGATGACAAGTTATAGTATTTTTTTATTTGTGTGATGGCATTGCCACAACTTCTACATTTGGATGTATCATGCGGGCTAGCATTTTCTTCAGGTTTGGTAGATATTGAAGCAGATACAGGGGTGGACTTTGGAGATATCACGCAATTTCATTGTGCTGTCAGCTTGTATAAATTTTTATTACCTTGTAGAGTGTCATCCCAAAAGGTCACCTAATATAATACACGTAAATGCATCTTTTTCCATATACAAAATGAAGTATAAAATAGCATGCCCTAAAAATTAAAACACTAAACAAATTCTAAACTATCAAAATCTAGTTGATAGTTGGTGCATATCAATGTATCCACTTCTCCCTCTAGGTCTAGAGTAAGTGACTTGACAACTTGTTTCCTAGTTGATTTGCAAAGAACAGGAAAATGCAGAAGTTCCAAGTTCCAGAGGAGTTTGCTTTGAAACAGCCAGCTCCAAAAATTTCAGGATCAGGGTTAACCACAAGGTGCAATAAGGTGATTTCTGCCTATCATCTTGTTGAGCAGATGGATTATCTTCATGTTTGGGTCGTCAAAGCAAAAGAATTGCTGGGGAAGGACGTTACAGGTACTTGTAATCCTTATGAGGAAGTGAAGCTTGGCAACTACAAGGGAATCCTTCTTCCCTGATGCTTGGCATTCTGATGCAGCAGCAATTGGAGGAGGAGATGGAGTTTCCCGGATAAGGACCAAAAAGCAGACATCCGCAACTTTGTGTCAAGGTGGTTTTTGGTTATCAGGCACTGAGAACCGAAATATCGTCCATCATAAATCCATCATGGAACTAGGATATAGTCTTCGTAGCTAGAGAGCCGTTCGAGGAGCCACTCGTGTTAACCGTGGTGGATCTGAGTGGCGCCAAGCAAAGAAGAGATCATGGGAGGATGTGTTGTGCCATTGAGCACCGTGGTCGGACAGACGGGCGAATAACAAGCTGGTTCCTGCAAAATGGCATAATCTTGAGAAGTATCCAGTTATGGAGGGAGATGAGACAGATATCAAAATTGCAAGTAAAATTCATTTGCGAGTCAGTTTAGATGGTTATTTTCATTTCCTTGATGAACCAATGTTCAGAAGAAAAGCCAGCATAGGACTTGTGGAGGTGGGGATCATCATTAGTGTTTTCAAGCGAGTTTTCTCCGATAAAATCAAAAGACAACCGTGGAACAACTGATGCCTACCTATTGCGTGGTGAAATATGGGCTGAGATGGGTCCTAAATCCTAACCAAGACCATCATCGACAGCTTTTGTGATTTCTCCATGATGGAATGAACAGTACACATCGGAAGTATATGTTCCTTGCACAGTGATGATCCCCACCTGTACTCGCACCTGTAGGCAGTTTTCACAGAATTCGGAAATTCAATCCCAATAAAACAAAACAATAAAAAACAGTGGTCTCCCTTCTTCTACAATTGGACTGGTTCAGCAAATTGTAGAAGAACAAAACAAAACAAATAGTTGTGGTGAGCTTCCAGGCGAAGAGGAACGGTGGGACTCCAAAACCCACCATCAATTGTAATCACGCCAGCTGTCGCGGTCAAAAGTTCTCCACCGTCGCCGTCGAAAAGTTCTCCAACGTCGCCGTCGAAAAGTTCTCCACCGTCGTCGTGAGCTTCCCGGCGAAGGGCAACGGTGGGACTCCAAAGCCCACCATCAATTGTAACCACGCCAGACGCTCCAGTGTGGATTTTCCGAGACGGCTGCCAACGTCTTTTTGAAAAATGGACAGTAGTATGGATCGTTCCTTAGTGTGAAAAATGGAGAACCGTCGGAAAAGATCTACTGTCAGCTTTTGAAAATGCGATGCACTGAAAGAAACCGCAATTTAGAAGACCGATATTGTGAAATATCAGTCTTTCGAAAATCGAACGTCATTAATAAAGTTAATTTATATAGCACTGATCAGGCGAGTGATAGACTCCGATTTCTGAAAAGCCATATGGTCGTCAGCCATATGGATCGTCTGGAATTTCAGGAATACGGCGATATTCCAGCAATTACGACATCCGGCATATGAGGTTGTGAGGTTGATAAAAACTCGAATCTGGGAGATAGGAAGATCACACAACCTATTTCATGGATATACACAATTGGACTGTGAAAGAGAGGCGCAAGAAATTCATATGATAGAGTTTGTATAGCTCAGCGCCTGGAACGAAGAGACGTTCAATTCTGAGTTTGTCGGATGGGTATTTCTCTCCCGTTTGAAACACTGTAAATATGTTAAGTGATTTTAATATAATTAAACTTGATTAGCTAAAAAAATTAAGAGTATACCGGTCATACGAAGAGCTATATAGTTATTAAGATATACCGGTATTCCAAAGATCGGTATGTATTAAATAATTTTTTTTGTGTGTTAATGAATTGATATATATTGATTTTATTTTTTTGGTTACTAAATTGATACATATTTATAAGCGTGTAATACAAACAAATTGAATTTTAAAAACAACAAATGTCAATAATTTTACTCATCTAAAAAATGTCCTCCAATATTCCAGATCATTTGCGGGCTACGGCCTGTCCTGTGTGCTGCCAATGTCAAGCGAAAAACTCGGGGGCATATACCTTGAGTGCCTCGCAAACTACTCGGGGCTCGTATACCCTGAGAACTACTGGGTGCTGGCATCGCCTGAGTAGCTATTGGGGTACACTCGTAATGCTGTTCCGGATCAGGCACACTTGGATCTCCAAGACTCGACTGGAGAAATGATATTAAGTCCACTCCTGCCCCTCGCCACTGCTCACAGTTTTCTACCATCTCACCAACCCGATGGTACTGTATACAATTTAAAAAAAAATTCATATTAATCGATCGAACAAACAAATAAATATGAAAAGGTGAAAGAATTAATTTTACCGTCAAGTTCAGTAGCGAGTTGTGGTCATATGGTACTCCCCTCTCTGGTCTAGGCAATAAAGGACAATAAAGTGGTCAGCGATGCCGATTATACCATTCCGCACAACCCTCGTCCCATCTAACTTGTTGTGCCGGTAGAGCTTGATCCCCAGTGACGTACTGGTCCCTCCTAGTCGACATCTCACGATATAAAGCAATTTGCATCTTTCGACGCCTACTGCTTCCGGTCCCGTGAACCAGCGTCTCGTTGATCCTGTCGATTGGATCGAGAATCGGCTGGATTTATCCAAACTGATGTCGAACACGACAGGTGTGAACGAACTCAATAAAATCCATCCAAAATATAAGACCGTTGTAGTCCCAAAATATCCGATCGGCAGGACTAATTAGAGACATGTCGGGTGGACTGTATGGAGTGGACACAAACTACACATAACATAGGAACCGTTAGAGATATAAATTAAAATATGAACGATCGAACTTTTTATTTCGATACGAAAACATCGAATTACGCACCTGCTCGGAATGCACATCATCCAACTGCATCCAGATCATCCGAATCGAATGACTCCTGGTCGACGCTCCTCATCTTCCGGACGAATCTGACACCATAGACCTCGGGGAACTCCTCAACCCGACGCTCAGTGTAACCATCAAGTGGCGTCAGCAGAATATGGGGGGAAATAGTAGGCAACTTCGAATATCCCCATAACTGAATAAGACGTGGCGCGCTAGTCAACGACTTTGCTCCGTCCATGTTAATTACAGAGATAGTGATGGAGGTTACACAGCACGGTGGTCCTCCATCTATACTGCCTAATGACCCTCAAGTCCTCCACCAAGCGTAAGATCCTCATAGAAATTTGTTACCGGATGTATCCAGTAACAAAATCCCACCGACTATAAGAGCAAGCACTGCTCGGGTAAAGCACTTCAGTTCCTCATCGGTGCTGTCGATAGTGAGTGGGTGATCTATCAAGTACTGCCCGATATAGTCTATCCGGACTCCAGACTGACGAAAGGCATCAGAAGTAAGGTCCATGCCGAGCCACCTCTCCAAATACGCTCAGGACCGCTCGATCGTCCAGGTACCAGACCCCAACTAATCAGAAGTAATGGGGATACTATTAATAGAAATCTCCCACAACATCGACACATCCTGAAGAGTGACATTCCCTAAATGGCAATCAGAACGTATATGTGTCCGGATGCCACATCTCAACCAACTCCGTAATGAAATGCCAATCCTTTCGTATATCGGCGGCGAGATAAGCGCCCCACATCCCCGCCTCGAATATATGTTGTCTCATACGTTTGTCCAACTCGATCCTGCGTATATAGAGATCTGGACGATGACATAGAAGTCGATGAATGAGATAACAATAAGGTCAGAGGCGATCACGACAAGGGCTGTAACTGAATCGGTTAAGGTTGTGACAGCGGCATCCATGGTTTGAACTTTTAAATTTTAGTTTTTTTCATCGTCGGAGATGATACAGTAAAAAAATAGTCTTCCAGCTATTGACTTGATTCAGTTCTCCTTTTCTTTTAATATTTTATTTATTTTCTTTCTTTTCTTTTAATGCCTTTTAAGTAAAAAAACAATAAAAGTAAATCAAAAATAAAATAATACGTTACATTTCGAAATAAGATTTTCGCGGAGGTTACTTGTTCAATTATTCCAACAATATGCCACCAGCACCAGCCAGTTTTCCCAAGATTGGGAATCGCGCGCGGGCTTCCAATGGCCAAGATTTCACCACACAATAGTCATCAGTTGTTCCACGATTGTCTTTTGATTTCATTGGAGAAAACTCGTTTGCACTAATGATCCCCACCTCCAGAAGTTCTACGCTGGCTTTCCTCTGAGCATTAGTTCATCAAGGACGTACATGAAAGTAACCATATAAACTGACCCGCAAATCAATTTTACTTGCAATTTTGATATCTGTCTCAACTCCCTCCATAACTGGATATTTCTCAAGATTATACCATATTGCAGGAACCAGCTTGTTACCTGTACTTTCCACGCATTGCATCGTGCTAAGAAGAAGCTGGAAAAATCATTAAACTGAAGCTAGCCAATGGTGAGCCACATTCTTTGCCCAACTCTACCCAGAGGATGACAGAGAGCCGGTAGATTTCTTTCCCATTAGAAATGCATTTCCCCCTCTAACTGTTAAGGAAAGGATTTGATTAAATCCTTTTATTATCTTGTAATCCCTACGTAGGGATCACATCCCTGATTGGGGGGATTGTTATTAGTGTTGTGTATCTATAAATAGATGTAAAGGATACCATATCAAAAACAACGAAAAAGAAAGAAAAAGGAAGAGCTCTTTCCGTAGATGTAGGCTATCGCTGAACCACGTAAACCTCTGTGTTGTTCCGCTTATTATGGTATTGGATCAGGAATTTCCCGACTCATCATCTATCTAAAATCTCATTCTCTTTTCCGATACATACAAGCCGAAAAATGATAGAAGTGAATCAACAAATCACTGTTCTTGCTGATTTGTTCGAGCAATTTGCAAAATTCCTACAAAACCGCCAACATATGCCTTCATCGTCCCATGAAGATTCAGAAGGAGATACTTATTTGACATACCAGTCGTTTGGATCTAAGCATGAAGCCATAAAAACTCGTTTCAAATTTCCAAGAGACATGTCTTCCCAACGAGTCTTGTGTGAACAATGTGGAGTTCTGGTGTTGAGGAACAATTATACGGGAGGAGTCGGTCATGGCGAACAAATGAGTAGTGCTGCCATTCCCGTTGCTAACAATAACAGGGCCAACACCGTTGTGAAAGTAGGAGAAAGTCGCGCCGTTGATGGTACACTGTCGTCTCAAAATCTGAAGGCCGCCGTCATGCTGTCGCAAAATCTGGTGAACCCGATGGCGTGAATTCTCGAGTTCCCACTTTGAAGTCAATCGAGAGGAGTAATGAGGAAGAGATGCATCATAAATCTTTGAAATTCAAGCTTGACCATGGAAGTTGTCTTCTTGGTAAGAAGTTGCGCAATTAGATAAAGAAAGGAGGGAATTAGGATTTCTACAAAATTACTGAAATATCCTTATGGGTATTTTAGTCCATTGGCATGTGAAAATGATGTGGCAGCATATGATGAAGTGGCTGGTAATGTGGCGAGTCATGTGATGACCTCTGCTGATGTGGCAAATGGAGATGAAAAATTGGGCGTACAGTTTGGACCAAATTCTGAATTTGATTCAGTTCAAAATTCTTTTGTGAATATTGCAAAAAATGGTATAGGAAAAAATAAATTTTGGATATTTGATTGTGGTGTCATGGATACTATCACATGTGATTCTTCTGATATTATTAAAGTACAAAGGTCTAAGAAGAAAGTAGTTCAAACGGTGAATGACACATTTGCCCCAGTTTAAGGAATCAGGAGTATTGAAATTTCTTCCAATATTCGACTCTCAAATTGTTTATATGTTCCATCATTATCATATAAACTTTTATCCATAAGGCATGTTACAAAGGAGTTTAACTCTGTGGTGATGTTGATCCATCTTTCTGTGTATCACAGGATATCCGTTCGGGAAAGATAATTGGACGTGAAACTGAGAGAAATGGCTTGTACTATGTTGATGAAGTGGACTCGATACCGGGAAGGACACTCTTGACTCATGGGTCAACCCAATCGAAAAGTTGGTTGTAGTACCAACGTCTTGGTCATCCCTCCCATAAATATATTCTCGGGTTATTTCTTCAAGTCTCTAGTACACCTTTAAATTGTAAAACATGCATTTTGGCTAAGTGTCATAGACAGCCATTTTCGCTTTCAAATACTCGTGTTTCGCACATTTTCTCTTTAGTTCATTCTGATGTTTGGGGCCCTGCTCCTTCGGTTGGAGGACATGGATTTCGATACTTTAGCTTACTTATTGACGATTGCTCTAGGATGACTTGGGTATATTTCCTTCGCCATAAATCTGAAGTATTTGATACATTTTTCCAGTTTTACCGCATGATTTTTACTCAGTTTAAAATCAAAACTCCAATTCTTAGATCTGATAAGGGGGAGAATTTGTGAATCAACAAATTAGGGATTTTGTTCTCAAAGTGAGATGCTACATCAAACAACTTGTTCTTATACTCAACAAAATGGTTTAGCAAAAAAAATCGTTTTATACTTGAAATTACTTGGCCTCTTATGTTTGAATCCAAAGTTCCAAAAAGTTTTGGGCCTGAAGTTGTTTCCACTGCTACTTATCTTGCCAATCGGCTTCCTACTCAGATTTTAGACTTGCGTACCCCTATTCAGGTTTTATCTGAGCATTCTCAAGTTTCCCCTGACTATAACTCAAGAATTTTTGGTTGCTCTGTATATGTTCATGTTCCTAAGGTAAATTGATCTAAGTTTGATCCATGTACTGAGAAGTGTGTATTTGTGGAATATGGGAGGTCCCAAAAGGTGTATAGGTACTATAATCCTGTTACCCGTCAGATGTTTGTCACTACGGATGGTGACTTTGTTGAAAGTGAGTATTTCTACCATACACCTACTCAATCAAGGAGTCAGGGGGAGACAGATAGTACTAGTGACATCATTGATTGGTTGAGCCCATCTTCCAGCGATTTGCCACATTCCCCGGCAGTGCCTCACGCACCATCACCCTCGTCAGTCCCTTTACTTCCACCCACATCATCTCATGTGCCTCACGTACAAGTCTTACCTGAGCCGGATCGTGAGTTAGGTAGACCACCCGCTCCAAAACATGACGGTGATATGGTATAGTCAGTCCTAGCATGGCAACTTCAAGGATCTTCTTCGATGGATACTCTGGTAAGTACTCTATCACCTGAGCTTATTGATTCTTTGGATATTGCAGACTCTCACTATGATGCAGGATCACTGTGTCTTGTTACTCCTGTTCGGGTTCTGCTAGAGAGACCTACTCGGGGCATTCCACGGAAGAAGTTTACACCAGAGCATGATCCAAAGACTAAGAGGTATCCGATTACTGATATCGTCAAGAGGAGTATGTCTTCTTCAGCTTGTGCATTTGCTACTGCTATTTATAGCAAGAAAATTCTTCGAAATGAGAAAGAAGCCTTACAGATTCCGGAGTGGAAAGAGGCTATAGAAATTGAGATGAATGCTCTGAAGAAAAGTGAAACATGGGAGATATGTGAGTTGCCTCCGGGGAAAAAGCATGTTGGTTGTAGATGGGCCTTTACCATCAAAAGGAAAGCAGATGGCACAGTGGAGAGATTCAAGGCTCGTCTGGTGGAGAAAGGATATACTTAGACATATGGAGTTGATTACTCAGAGACTTTTTCTCCGGCGGCCAAGTTGGATACCATTCAAGTTCTTTTCTCACTAGCTGCCAACTTGGACTGACATCTTCACTAGTTTGATGTGAAAAATGCATTTCTGCATGGCGACCTATCTGAGGAGGTGTACATGGCTCCACCACCGAGTTTATCATCTGAATTTCGTCCACATGAGGTTTGCAGATTAATGAAGGCATTATATGGGTTGAAGCAATCGCCTAGAGTTTGATTTGGCAGGTTCACTGTCTTTATGAAGAAATATGGGTACATTGAGAGTAACTCAAATCACACCTTGTTCCTAAAGCGACGGGCTCAAGGCATTACATGTCTTATTATCTATGTGGATGGATGATACTGATAAGATTGGAGAGCTTGGGAGGAACTTGTTCCTAGAGTTCGAAATGAATGACTTGGGGAGGTAAACACCTTTTCATGGGTTGAAGCAAATTTATCACTAACCTTTCTGCAGGATGAAGCAAACTGGGAGTCCTGGTTCATGATCACTTTCTGGACCCTCTGGTGCACACGGAACAATGAGATTTTCCAGGCAACAAAGACTTCAATGACGAACCTACCTATACGCATAATAGCATTTGTCCGTGAAACCATCCAGATCTTCACGGTGTCGACAAGCATAGGTCAAATGCAACATCACAGCAAGCACTCGAGGAGATACTCCTGGACAACCTGTGGAATGCCCACCGACTATTTACTGATGGAGCCATCGCGAGAGCATCAGCCCAAGCTAGCTTCAACATAAATGCTTGATTTGTATGCTTGAAGTTCTTCAACCCAAGACCCCCATGTTCTTTTGCCAGACACACAGTATTCCAAGCAATCAGAGGAGGCTTTGGATGATCTGGGGTGCTGTCCCACATAAAGTCACAAACTATTTTATCCATTTCATCACACACTGATATCGGAAAGATAGCTGATTGCATCGGAAAAACATGAATGGCTCCTAAGACGGTCTTACTGATGACCAATCTTCCTGCAAGGGAGATCCTCCTAGACCGCCATGACTGAGCTCTTTTTTCCATCTTAGCAGTAAAGCTGGCGAAAGTTTCCCTAGAAATTCGGTTATGGATAAGGGGGGGTGCCTAAATAACGCCCAAGATCATTCACTTTAGTGATCCCCAATGCTTCCTCAATATCCCATTCGACCTGGATGGGTGTGTTCGGTGAAAACCAAATCACTGATTCCTCCCGGTTAATCGTCTGCCCCGAATATTTGGAAAAGACTTCCAACACCCCCCTAACTATCCCAGCTTGCTCAACAGTCGCTCCAGCGAAAAGCAGAAGATCATCCGCGAACATTAGATGAGTCAGTGCAAGTTTCTGTCGACCAATGGAGAGCAGCTTCCACATACTGGTAGCTTCTAGTGTGCTGATCAAATGCCCTAGCCGTTCCATACAGAGAACGAAGAGGTAGGGGGATACTGGGTCCCCTTGCCTGACTCCCTTCCTTGGACAGAATGAACGGCCTCGTAACCCTTCCCAAAGAACCTGTGTCGAGCTGGTGGACAGCAAGGACATGATAACAGAGGGCAAAAAAATCGGGATCCCCACATCCAAAAGTGTATCCTGAATAAAACTCAATTCTATTTTATCAAATGCCTTTGCAAGATCGATCTTTAGGGCCATAAAGCATTTCCTTCCTTTGCAGAGGCGCATAGAGTGTAGAGCTTCCTGTGCAACAATAATATTATCCGTGATGCACCTGCCCTGAACAAAACTGGACTGGTTAGATGCAACCAACACTGGCAGAACTCTCCGTAGTCTATTGGAAACCACCTTCGCGCAAATATTGATGAGACTAATGGGACGGAGACTGTCAAAGCTCTCAGGATTATTCACCTTCGGTAAAAGAAAAATCAGTCCTTTGTTAACTTCTTCAGGTATGTGCCCCTGTAAGAAAACATTATGGACAAAGGCAAGAAGGGTGTGGGATACTGTATGCCAGTTCCGTTGATAGAAACTCCTCGAAAAACCGTCTGGGCCGGCGGCCTTATCAGGATTCATATCCAATAAGGCTTTATGGATCTCTTGATCAGATAGAGGCATCGACAGAAAGGCTGGATGCTGATGATTAAGAGTTGGGAAGCGACCACGAAGTGGGTATGACAACAGAGTTTGCACCAAAGACGTCTGACTTGCTCCATAGATATCCATATAGTAGCAGGAAACCTCATGAAGTAAAACTGAAGGATCTGAACACCAATTACCATTAGAAAGTTGTATTCTCTTGATATGCACGCGCCTCTTCTTTCCTTTGAGACTGTTGTGAAAAACTGGGTGTTCCTATCCCCCTGCACAATCCATTGATGTCTGGCAGTTTGTCTTTGCAGAATCTCCTCACGGGTAAGTATATTTTCTAACTCCTTCCGAAGTGAGAACTCCAGTTTCCGTAATGACATTGAAGGACTTGTTGCGTAACATTTTTGGATCCCCGCTAGTCGGCCCAACAAGCATCTTTTCATTTTGTAGACGTCCCCAAAGTGATCATGCTTCCATTCTTGTATGTCATCCTGAAGATGGCCAAGTGCCTCCATTAGCGAGCTATCCCTTAACCAGTTAATTTGAAGCCATGACTCCCAATCCG
>JAOYMZ010055063.1:0-13570 GCA_025802335.1 Pinguicula primuliflora
CTTCTTTCCACTTTGGCCAATCATCTCGACGTCGACATTCTTCGACGGAGTGTGGTTCTATTTCATCTTCACATTTGATGAGATTAAAAGCAATATTGTATGCAAAAATATTATCTACAATAGTTTTCTTTCGATCTAAGACTTCTCCTTATGATACATATTGAATTGAGATCTCATTGTTATCAGGTATCTTATCATCTTGATTAGGTTCCTCATCTAGAGCTTCCTTTGTATGAAGGGGAGTTTCAGGAGAGTCATTAGATATTGTATTTATCTGAGTCTGGTGATTATTATGATTCACATTTTCAATTTGTGCTCTTTTCTTCTCGAGAATTTTATCCTTTGCACCAACAAGTCTACCACACTTTAGGCGTTGTGTAGATTCATTTGCATTTTGTCGGTATTTTGTCATTCTGTGACATCAATTCTTATAGGTGCATTGACAACTAGTATGTGGGATTTTACAATTAGTTAACTGTCTGCAAATGCATCCAATAATTGATTTGCAATGTTCTGTAAATGTAGAGATAGTATCCTTTATCATAAAGGATAAAGGATCTTCATGGGGTAGCCCATGGAAATTCGGAAGAGTTTGCGTAAGATAATGTTTGAGCTCATAGGTCCTAGTAGCTGGATCAAGAACGATGCACAAAGCGTTAGCAATCACAGGGCGATGATATGCACGAGTGAGCCTTCTCTGAGGTTGCTCTCGATATCCCTGGTGTTGCTCTGGCCATCTCCGCTGGCCATCTACTGTTGCTGCTCGTTGGTATTGGTTACCGTTGAGCACTAAATTTGCATTTCGATCCCGCAACTCCTCAGCGAGGGGATCGATCTCATGGGGATTTGCCATCAAGTGTGCTTGCTTTGGCTCTTGTTTCTCCTACCGTGCATAAACCTGTAAAAAGAAGATGAGAAGTTAGAAACGAATAAAAACAAGAGATAAAAACCCAAGAACTAGTAAAAAGAATTATTTTTTTGATTTTTGATATTTTTTTAATTTTTTTATAGATTTTCGAAAATAATAAAATAAAAGAGAAAAAAATCAGCCAAAAGTGATATAATAATATAATTCAAAGATCTGAGTCTCCGGTAATGGCATCAAAATTTGATCTCGTTGTAGTGCGTGATCAAATAAATACTCGTAACTGTACAAAGTACATGAGGCCGAATCTCTCAAGTATCGGTGTAGGTTGATTTATACCAATATTCTGCTAATCACTGATTCAGAATAATGCAATTAAATGGGGGGTTTCAGTTTGAAATTCTAACAACTAAGGAAGCTAATTAAAAAGAAACGACAAAAAGGACGATTGCCCTAGAGAAGGATTCATGAGAAAAATGAGCATAGAGTTGTAGTATCATTCAGATGCACATAATTAATGTCAGTATCCTAAACATGCAATGGTTATTAGTTCACCTCAAAGGCTATGGGGTTCTCCACTTCTAGGTGGTTATCTTCTAACTTACGACTTATCAATTAACGCTAGTTCTCATGATAAATCGTGATTGAGATCCAAGTATTGAAGCTTTCTAGCTAGATCCAAACCAATGATGCTTAAACTAGAATATTATTTGCTTGAGCTATCTAAAGGGTGGCTCGGTCCTACTCCTCTAGTCTCTAGAGCTCGGTGGCCTCATGTCTCGAATTTCCTGTCCTACTCGCCCTACACAATTGAAGACATTGATAAACAACAAATAATAAATAAATCATATTCCTTTATTTAAATGAATACCTTGATCAATTAATGTGCATAAGAGCTATTCTACAACCCTATACAAAAGAATTAGCTCCTTATGTTCAATGAATTTAATTTATGCAAGAATTCAAGAAACTAGAGTAGAAAATTCAATCTCCAAATCACAAAAATCAGGTGTTTACAGGATAAAATTCTTGTTTCCCAACACCCAAGAAACGGAAGGAAAGAAGCACAAAAAAGAAAATCAGTATTCTCCTTAATTTTTCCAATTTTTCTCTCTTTTTTTCCGCCTCTACTCCCCTTTTTCCTTTTTCTGCCCTGCAGCTGTCACTCTTTTTCACTGATTCAGCCGTTGTTGCGAGCCTCTCCCTCCTAATCGGCCGCAGCCTTGATTTTGTGAGAAAGGATTGCCCTTTCTTCCCTCTTTTTATTCATTCTTTCTCTTCTTTTTTATTTTTTTCTCTCGCCTGTCTATCCTTTTTCTCCACTTCGGCCCTTTTTTCGTGTTGGGGGTGGGTGCGGTGCTTTTAGCACCGCATACTATACAATACTCCCGAAACGATGTCGTTTGGTATGCACAGACCCCCGAAACAACGTCGTTTCGGGGGCATTGCATAGTGTGCGGTGCTAAAAGCACCGCACCTTTTTTCTCTTTATTTTTCCGCCACCCATCTCTTTACTCTTTTTTTTGGCCGTGTATCTCTTTGCTTCTTCTTTTTCTTTTGTATCTTTTTTTCTTTTAATCTTTCTAATGGGCTACCTTCAAGGGCCCAACTACATCAAATCTCGGGGAAAGTATCAAATTGGCATGGGAGCTTTGGTTATTTTCGTCAATTTCTCGCCATTTTATCCCGATTTCTCTTTGTTTGGTCCGGAACACATACAACTCAAAAAGATAGCATCAATAACTAAAAATGATAGAGAAATACTTAAATCCTAACAATAAATAGATAAGAATAGTACGAATAAGTTGGTCTAGAAATAATTTATCACTTTACCATGAGTTTTGCTATTGGAGCTTTCTTTTGAGCTTTGCTGCTGAGCTGTGTTTCTGAGCTATACTTCTGAGTTATGCTAGTTATACTCAAAGCTTTACTTCGAGATTTGCTATTGATCTTTGCTTTAAGCTTAGTTGTTGAGTTTCGTTCAAACATTTGCTTCAAGCTTTGCTTTTGTAACTTTGTTGTTGAGTTATACTCGTCTAAACGAGTATCATATATATATATATCTGATGCGTGCTAAAGCATCGTATGTCATGATATTACAGACTAACGCAATTAAAACGTGCATACCTTTTAATGATAACGTATTGTAATTTAAATAATTCTCCCAGCGAAAAATTCTGGATCTACCATTATGTCGACGGTAATGTGGAGAGTATGCTCTACCGCGGCTCCTATCCCTCTCGGATGAATACCGAGGTGCACGTGATGGAGACTTAGAATAGTGACGGCGGCCCCTAACTGTTCTCAGCCCAAGATACTTTCCAGGTGTTGGCGTTCGGCCCGCTTTCTTCTAGCCCACTGAAATAATAGTCTGCTATTTGCTTGTTGTATTTGATTTGATTTGTTAGTTCGGGAAGAGCTGCTACACACAGCTAACCTGCTGGCAAAGAAACTTCTCCACAGTAATAACCCTGCCCTCAAGTATTGAACGGGGTCCAAGTATTTGATGCATCTATCAGCCTCCTTCAATGCCGACATAGTAACAAAACCGAAGCCACGAAATTCTCATGTCCATGGATCGACGACAAGATGAATGTCCACTACCTTTCCCTCAGTTGAAAAATTCTTAGCGAGTTCTCCCTTAGTGACCCGAGTTGGAAGACCTGTCACATAAAAATTATTACTGGGTTTTTCAGCATCAGTGGAGTCACGGCTCCTTGACCTAATCCTTAACACGGACCCGAAAACGGAACTACTATAATGCTTGCGAGGGGAAGGATTGCGAGAGTATCTTGATTTTCTCGAGTATGACATCTTTGCTATTGACAGCTTCTCAAACATTCTCGTACCCCTCTCTCCACAATCTCTATACCTATCTGCTATCGTCGATTATTTTGCCTTTTCCGATGACTTTCTTAAGTTCCACTTTGGCTTTCTTCATCTTTTATGGGTTTTTGAGAGCCTTCGCCATTGCCCACTCCAGAGTAGCCATCCTCCGCCAACTCTCTGGTCAAAACCTCGTTCAACTCAGCATAGAGCACTCCATCACCCACAAAATTTCACTTTTTGCCATCTGAGTTGCTATCTTTGGATTCACAGTCGGAGAGAGAGAGAGAGATCTACCGCTTCAACACAAGTGTGAGATGGATATTGGATTGGTAACAAAAAGTGGATGAATGACGGATTACGACGGATTTGTATCCAAAAAATGAAGGAAGCTTAATAGGTTTGATGGAGTCTGATAGCGGATTTTTCTGGGGAACGTCTGCAAAGTCCCTTCCCAGTACTGATGGGATCATCATGGAAACCTTGAGAGAGAAATGATGAAGATATGGAGAAGGACAATTCGTGCTTCATAACCTGTTCCGATCTCAAAAAATCAATATGGAAGAAAAGGTGAAGATTAAAAGTGCGTCTCTGTTGTTCTCTGTAATCCTCTTTATATTGAGGTAAGGATCAGATAAGTCTTACATATAAAATGGTTCAATCAATATATCTATAACAATTACCGGGAAGGTTATATGGCCCTGATTTTAGCCTTGATTTTTCAATTTCGGCTACTAGAATTGTCCGTTGATGGAATTGGGCACATCGTTAGAAAGCTTATACATAGGAGATCATATGTTCAAGTTTTGGTGATATTCCGACGACGTTATCACCGTTTAACGGAGGGTTCATATTTCCCCCTTTGGTTAAGTAGTCCTAAATAGGGTTTTAAAAAATTCCGGCGACGAAGTTACCGGAACCGGACCAAAACTTGAACATATGATCTCCTATGTATAAGCTTTCTAATGATGTGCTCAATTCCGTCATCGGGCAATCCTAGTGGCTGAAATTAAAAAATCAAGGCTAAAATCAAGGCAAAAGTACAAATTTAACGGAACGTGCCCCAACAATTACACTTTTTCTCACCCATTTGTTAGTTATACAAGGTTTCCCCCAATTTAACGCAACTTTTAATTCAAGACATATGTGGTTTTATTATCAAGTATTTAAAGGCATGGTTGGCAATTGGCGCACAAATTAACTGGTGCGTGAGACATGAACGACCTCAATGGTGAATTTGCCTTCCTACTGGTAATCTTACTGTTGGAATATTATCTCACACGAATTTGAGAAAGAATTATAAACCAATTTATAAGGAAATGTAGTGTTATAATCGATCAACTTGGGCTTAAGATTTTAATAAAAGTAACACACATCTTCCTTATAAGTTAGCTCATACACGCACGAAGCACGAGCCCATGTAAGGGGTCTATTTTCTAACATATTATTGGAGTGGGTGCTAAGATTAATTTTTGGAAAAGTCAGGAGTGAATGGGCTCATGGGAATTTTGGTCCCGAAATTGGGCATTGTTATGTGGTGCTTCTGATTATGTCTGAGGTAGTTCTGAGTATTGGCATCATAATTGAGTGTGGTTCAATTGGACATTATCTGTGTGTTAGTCAAATCTCAACAAAATGTATCTAATTGTCATGGAATTTAAAACTTGTAAATTGTTAATTTTAGAAAACATGATGTGTTTAGATTAGAAGATAATAGTGATAATATATAAAAAAATTCAATTATTGCTCTCACATCATAAAGTTCTTTTTCCCAGCCAGGTGTCGGATGAGGGAAAACGGCCGGAAACTGACTGGCACGAGAAGAAGAAACGTCTACGAGTACAATGGTGATGAAAAACCGCCCCAAATCTCATGGCTGATGTTGCTGAGCTGGAGCGTTTGAACAAAATGAATGCTCACAACATAGCCATGTTTTTGCTCCAACATAGCCAGATCGGTACTGGAAAACGAGCGACAATTGCTCGGAAAACCTTCGTAGACGTTTCTTCTTCTTGCGCCAGTCAATTTCCGGCCGTTTTCCGGCCATTTTCCCCCATCCGGCACATAAGGTCAGACACTTGAAAATTTCTGTGAATCTTGGTTCCCAGTCTCACACGCATAGAAAGTTGGAATTATATATAACTATTATATAATTCGTGACCGAAACAACTCAACATCGAACAAAATTGTATTCTATAGTAAAATGAAAGAATCTAAGACTCTGAAGAAGTTGAAAGAAGTAAGCTCAATCTCGATATAGTATAATGTTAACTACACGATGAAAGAAGTAAACTTAATGCAGTTTATTGTCAACTCACAAAAAGATCCTCATTTCACGTTAAAGGTACCAAAAAGGACATTTCAAGCCATCATGGTGGTAAATGTATAGTGAACATTGGTGTTAGATGTAGTTGTAGAAGATCATCAATGGATTCAATCCTGGTTACACCGAACGTGTTTGCTCATAGCCCAACAAATCAGCTTCTTTCATATGCCCCTTTCTTAGTTCTCCACTGGCAGACAACTGCAAAATGGGGAAACAACAACACGATTCCAATGAAATAAAGACCAAAACCTAAAAAAAAACTTATACCAATAGGTTCATGCAAAAGGAGACCTCCTACTGCTTTTACGAAGCTATGACACGAATGACATGCAAGTATCATTCTTCAATAATTAAGAATGAATGTTATTGTTGAAGTGTTTGTCCCACACCGATTGGGAAACACTAGTTGTACTAGTTTATATAGGAATAGTGGGAATAATCTATCACCTTGATATCATGGTTTTAATGATGACACTCACATTCCTGATATTTAACCCCACGTGCATCCACACACGAGACCCATATTTACGGGCTTGATTGACTCCAAGGCCCGATAACTCGATTATGGGTCGGGCGGCCCGTGACCCGTACTTATGGGCCGAGTCAATTTGTAGTGTTATTGGAATAAACCAATTCGTTGTGCAAATATCCAACTACTATCAGTCTAGGCAAGTCAATAATGTATTTAGAAGGATCTAATCATTCAAATATTTTACAGAACTTGAACCTGGAAGCACGTAGAAAATAAAGAAAGCCAACGAGCTTTGATTTAATGAAAACAGAAGTCTGGAAACTTAACTCCGTGTTTTGAACACATAAGGTAAAAGTAAAGAAAGCCAACGAACTTTGATTTTGGGTTAGCATTAAAAGCCATATCCTGCACTTTCATGCTTCCCTTCTTTCCTTTAGCTGAAGAAATGCTGCCATAACTCGAAAGTCTGTAAAAACCAACAAACCATATAAGGCAAATTTTGATCACTTGATTGCAAGGCTCTCAATTAAAAGAAAAGGAACAAGTCCCTCATAAGTTGCGATTTGTAGACCTACCCCCCAAAACAGTGATTTCTATAATATAAAACAGAAACCTAGTAAAATAAATATGATACTTTTTACTAGTTGATATGAAGCCTATCTAAAAATATAGAGAGTAAGAGTTTGGCGAGATCAAAGTATGAATACAAAGCAAATATCCAGAAGAAGCTTAAACAGCAAAACAAAATAAATGTCAATCCTATTAGAAGCAAAACTGGCCCAGATTAAACAGGAGATCATTCAGTCAAGTATGCACAAACTATAGTTTCAATCGCCCATTTAACCAAAAAATAATAACTGGTGGCAATATACAGCCACTAAACCAAACCTTCGGCCACCGTGATATCCTTGTTGACCTCGAGCACCCCAAAGCCATCCTCGAGCCTACAAAATAGAAAAAGAAGCCTCCAAAGATATTATAGCACCAAAAACCTCCAATAACATTAATACCAATTCCTCTCTCTATATAGCACCAAAAAGATCATTGTAATATATAAGTGAAGAATAAAAGGGAAGAACACTGTTTCTCCCGTGGACGTAGGCATAGCCGAACCACGTATATCTCGTGTTCATGTGTGTGTTAGTGCAATAATCAAACGTCTATATGGTATCGGAGCAGGAACAATTCCATTTTTCGTCATCTACCTAGGGTTAACCCCTGTTTTTCCGGCAACAGTGCACCATGGGAGACAAGGTCCCGGCGCTGACCAACCAGAGTGGCGATCTGTCCACACAATTCGAACAGTTTCAACTGTTCATGAAGCAACAATCAAAGGGTGCATCCTCATCATCCTCCGTGACAATAGAGTCAGAGGAAACACAGAGTCATTCTGCTGTAATTGAATTCAAACTGGATGACCACAATTACGTTCTCTGGGCCAGACTCATGGAAGTATACATCGTGGGACGCGGGCGTATCCAATACATAACCGGGGAGGCGAAGGCCCCGGAAGTTTCAGATCCTGGATACTCAAAATGGAGAGAACAGGACTCACAAGTCTTTGGGTGGATCACGAGATCCATGGAGAAGAAGCTAGTACAAAAATACGCACACTATCCGAATGCGTATGAACTTTGGAAGATTCTGAAGAGGACATTCACTGTGGGGGAAGACAGTCTTCAAATTTATGATCTGATCACAAGAGCTGACCGTCTAAAACAAGGGACAGCAACAATAGAGGATTTTTACGGACAGTGCTCATCTCTATGGCTGGAAATAGATCGAAGACGACCCAACCCGATGGAGACCGTCAAGGATATTGACAAGTTCAACCAAATCCAGGATGAACACCGTTTATTCGGGTTTCTTGCTGGGCTCAATGATACATACGAACCAATTATACGGGACTTGCTGAAACTCAGTCCCCTGCCCTCAGTGGAGGTCGCTTATGCGACAGTTCGGCGGGAGGCCACACGGAGAATCATCCTGAATTCTACGGCGGCCTCCGACGCGCCCAACTCATCATCAGGCATCGGAACGGGACTCACAATTCGGGACAACCAGGGGCGCAACATCCGACCAGGAGCCGGAAACACACAGTCTCGGCCCCAATGGTCAGGCGGGTATCGATCAGAAGGCCGTGGAACAGCACATTCATCATTTTGAGGAAGAGGAACCCGTTGTGAATTCTGCAACATTCCCGGACACATAAAAGCCGAATGCTACAAATATAACGGTTACCAGAAGAGGGGACGAGGAGCGGCTGCTGTGGTTGACGGAAATCTGCCAGAAACAGCTGCCACCGCCGATAGTATCTCCGTCGCAAACCTAGGGTTCGGAGGAGATAAGAAGTTGGGCGAGATTCCAACCCGGAGTGATAGAGAGAATGATCCAACTAAAGCTTCAGGTAAAAACCGAATTGATTATGTGCAAATACATAAGTGTCCGTCTATTTTGACTGGAGCAAGTCATTTTCGCGAAGGATACTTTCGTAATTGCACTAACAATTTTATATTGAGTATGGATGAGGAAATTGGGCCACTATGTTATGGGCCGAAAATCAGAAGCTCCAGGCCAGATGTTTGTGGGCCGAAAATGGCTGGTAAGGCAGGAAAAAATATTCAGATGGACTCTAAATTCAGGCCCAAAATTTCGAGACTCGAAACTCCAGCCAGGTCCACCGTAAATATTACCGCACAGTCCAATAACGGAAAAAATGGGCAATGGATCTTTGATTGTGGAGCCACCGACACAATCACATATGAGTTATCAGATATTGTAACTATGCAGGAGTCGAAGAAAAAAGTGGTACAGACAGCTAATGGAGAATTTGCCCCCGTAAAAGGGGCGGGTATTATTGATATCTCCTCGTCCATTCGTTTGTCCAATTGCTTATATGTGCCATCCTTATCCTATAAACTGCTATCTATCAGCCATGTATCAAAGGAACTAAACTGCGTTGTGATGATGTACCCGTCTTTTTGTGTCTTACAGGATATCCGTTCGAAGAGGATACTTGGGCGTGGCACTGAAAGGAATGGTCTGTACTATGTCGACGAGGTGGATTCAACACCAGGGAGGACCCTCTTGACTCATGGATCCGTCCAGTCTCAAAGTTGGTTATGGCACCGCCGTCTTGGCCACCCGTCTCACAAATATCTTCGTCAATTATTTCCTCAGGCATCTAGTACTCCTTTATCCTGCGAGACTTGCATTTTAGCTAAAAGCCATAGACATTCTTTTCCAGTTTCGAATACTCGTGTGGCTGACATTTTCTCATTGATACATTCTGATGTTTGGGGCCCTGCTCCTTTGATTGGGGGAGAAGGGTTTCATTATTTCGTACTTTTTATCGATGATTGCACTAGAATGACATGGATTTACTTCCTTCGCCATAAATCTGAAGTGTTTGAGAAATTTTCCACCTTTTATAATATGATTATGACTCAGTTCAAGACTAAAATCCAGATTCTCCGTTCCGACAATGGAGGGGAGTTTGTGAATCAACGAATGCAGGATTTTTGCTCTCAGAATGGAATGATACATCAAACTTCGTGCCCGTATTCCCCGCAACAAAACGGTGTTGCAGAAAGGAAAAATCGCTTCCTCCTTGAGATTACTAGGGCACTTATGTTTGAATCACAAGTTCCACTGGATTTTTGGCCGGAAGCAGCATCTACTGCCACATATCTAGCCAATCGGCTTCCTACTCAGATCTTGAAATTCCGAACCCCCATCCAAGTCCTCTCTGAACTATCAAAGGTTCCGCCCCCCTTGACTCTTGCTCCAAAGATATTTGGTTGCTCGGTATATGTACACATTCCCAAAGTGAACCGGTCAAAACTTGACCCTTGTGCTGAAAAGTGTGTCTTTGTGGGGTATGGAACCTCTCAAAAGGGGTATCGCTGTTATAACCCCCTGACTCGACGCCTCTTTATCACTATGGATTGTGACTTCGTAGAAACCGAGTATTTCTACCATGCACCCACCCAATCCAGTCGTCAGGGGGAGATACATACAGACGCACTGGATTGGTTGAGCCCCTCTGTCAGCATGATGCCCCAGTCTCCGGGTCAGTCTCCGGGTGTACCTCACGAACCCCTCCTCTCATCTACTCCGTCACTCCCATCCATATCATCTCATGTGCTTCCCACACATGAGCCCACACTGGATGACTCCAACAACATAGCACAGCCAGACCTAGCAGTGCAACCTCAAGGGTCATCTTCGGCAGATGTTCAGGTAAGTACACTATCTCCCGATCCAGCACCTTTGGATATTATGCCCTCTGACTATGATGCAGGATCTCCGATGCATCCTATTCGAGTCCTACCTGATCGCTCTACTCGAGGAGTCCCGAGAAAGCGTTTTACTCCAGAACATGATCCCAAGACAAAAAGGTATCCCATCGCTGATGTCGTCCGGGGGAGTATGTCTGCATCCGCCCAAGCATTCTCCGTTGCAGTATACAGTGAGGATATTCCTCGAAATGAGAAAGAAGCCTTGGAAATTCCGGAATGGAAACATGCCATGGAAGTGGAAATGGACGCTCTAAAGAAGAATGAGACATGGAGGAAATGTGACTTGCCTCCCGGGAAGAAGCCTGTTGGGTGCAGATGGGTATACACTATTAAGCGCAAAGCTGATGGTTCGATCGAGAGATTCAAGGCCAGATTGGTAGCCAAAGGTTATACTCAGACCTATGGTGTGGACTATTCAGAAACCTTCTCTCCGGTTGCTAAACTCGACACAGTTCGAGTCCTGTTCTCGTTGGCTGCGAATCTAGATTGGCATCTACACCAGTTTAATGTGAAGAACGCCTTTCTTCACGACGACTTGTCTGAGGAAGTATATATGGCACCTCCGCCTGGTTTTTCCACTGAGTTTCGTCCTCATGAAGTGTGCAGACTACGCAAGGCATTATATGGCCTAAAACAATCACCCAGGGTATGGTTTGGGAGATTTACGGTGTTTATGAAGAAATGTGGATACACCCAGAGCAATTCTGATCACACCCTATTTCTAAAGCGACAGGACCAGGTCATTACTTGTCTCATTATCTATGTGGATGATATGATTATTACAGGAGATGACTTTGATGAGATAGGAGCATTAAGGAAGAATTTATTCCGAGAATTCGAGATGAAGGACTTGGGGATGTTGAAGTATTTCTTGTGTATAGAGGTGTTGAGGTCTAAGAAGGGTATTTACATATCTCAAAGGAAATATATTCTTGATCTTTTAGCAGAGACAGGGTTATTAGACTGCAAACCAGTGGATACACCTATGATGATTAACCATGGCTTGAAGATAGTAGAAGGAGCTGAACTAGCTGATAAAGGAAGGTACCAACACTTGGTTGGAAAATTAATTTATTTGGCACATACACGAGCTGATATTGCATATGCAGTAGGAGTAGTAAGCCAGTTTATGCATAGCCCTCAGAAGGATCATATGAAGCCAGCTTTCAGGATCTTGAGGTACCCGAAGGGATCACCAGATACTGGATTTATGTACTCCAAAAATGGACATTTGGATATTACAGCTTATACTGATGCTGATTGGGCAGGAAGCCCTATGGATAGACGGTCGACTTCGGGATATTTCACCCTTGTTGGAGGAAACTTGGTCACCTGGAGGAGTAAGAAGCAGAATGTAGTGGCAAGGTCCAGCGCTGAGGCAGAATTTCGGGGTATAGCTAGAGGAGTGACAGAGGTTTTATGGCTTATAAAGTTGATGACGGAACTTGACTTTCCACCCAAGCATGCATGTCCCTTGATGTGTGACAATAAGGCAGCAATCCACATATCGGAGAACACAGTACAACATGATCGAACAAAGCATTTTGAGATCGATCGACACTTCATTAAAGAGAAAATTGAGGGGAAGATTGTGACACTCCCATTTGTGAGATCAGAAGACCAGCTGACAGATATTTTGACAAATGCGGTCAATGGTCGGTCATTTCAAGAAACATTATTCAAGTTAGGTGTCGGATACCTACCACCTAACGAAAAATAGGATTGTACAAGTTGAACATTGGATATCCCAGTGCCCAACTTGAGGGGGAGTGTTGACCTCGAGCCCTCCAAAGCCGTCCTCGAGCCTACAAAATAGAAAAAGAAGCCTCCAAAGATATTATAGCACCAAAAGCCTCCTAAAACATTAATACCAATTCCTCTCTATATATAGCACCAAAAAGATCATTGTAATATATAAGTGAAGAATAAAAAGGAAGAACACTGTTTCTCCCGTGGACGTAGGCATAGTCGAACCACGTATATCTCGTGTTCATGTGTGTGTTAGTGCAATAATCAAACGTCTATAACCCTTGCCCACCCTTACAATCTCCAAATGTCGCCGTATCTAACTTCCTTTGCTCCGAGCACCCATTCGTCCTGTTTGCTTGAAAATTAGAGAGCCGTTTCCATTCTAAATTACCCTCGAAAAAAGCTCTGCAAGAGCTATCTTGATGTCATCTCCATCACCTGAAAAAGCCCATTAAAAGATATATAGATTTGCACCCATGTAAAAAAATAATTAAAGCTGGTAAAAAAGCAAAACCGGGAACATGAACGAACCACCCTTAGAAAATTGCAATGTAGCTAAACAGGAATGGAAAATAACAAAGGTCCAACGGAGCCCAGGTTTTGTAGCAAGGATGAACTATAGAAAATGAAATTTAAGGTCTGTTTTGTTGAAGGTATTTATGATTCTAAATGTGCTTATAAGCACCTTTTTAAAAAAATGAGTGTTTTGCATCATACAAGTACTAGTGTCTGTTCTTTTATTACAACATCTTTCATCTTAAAAATAAGCACCTCATGAGATAAATTTTTTTTCTTCTTAAAAATAAGCATGTTATTTTTGTAATAATATCAAAGTTGTTGTAATCTCAAGAATTGTGTAGGGAAGAAAAGGAAAAGAAGAGCGTAAAAGTGTGTTCTTTATTATTCTCTATAATCCTCTTTATATAGAGGTAAGGACCATCAGTTATAGAAGTTTTATCCTTATAAAACTGTACCAATCACTATATCTATAACATATATCTATAACACTCCCCCTTGATTGGACTAGTTTT
>JAOYMZ010055074.1:0-13569 GCA_025802335.1 Pinguicula primuliflora
ATACTTTGCAATGCAAGATGTGCTGCAGTTCCAAAGAGCATAGAAATATTCATTTGGAAGATGAATCAAAACAGGCTACCAACGCAGGAGAACTTACAGAAAAGAGGTGTCATCCACGGTGAACAACAGATCAACTGCTATTATGTCAAGAATCTCCCGAAAATGAAAAGCATCTATTCAGTGAGTGCAAATTATCTGTAAAGATTTGGGAAGAAGTGTACAAGTGGACAAGAATGACCTGCCCAAATACATCTCTGAGTTTGGAGAGCCACATGAATTGCAGACCAGAATCGATAGCCACAGAACCTTGGAAATCAATATGGATAACAACATGCTGGGGAATCTGGATCAACAGAAATCACAAATACTTTCGAAAGTCAGATCAATCGGCCGAAGAAATCAAAAGAACAATTCAACTAATAACCTGGAATTGGTTGAATGCCCGTTGGGCAAGGTATAAATAAGATCATGATCACGACCGCCCAGAAGGAATCATCGCAGCATGGATCTCCAATCCAAGAACGAGCGGAAGATTGATAATCGGAAGTTAGTTTTGTTTCGTTTGAATGGAAAAAACCATTTGGTCTGGAGTTGTTTTGTTGAGAGTGGAATGTGTTATTCGACAAAAATGTGTATATGATGTAAATAACGTTTGTTAAATTAATAAAATCTAAATTGCTTACAAAAAAACCACGATAGGGAGGTAAACCAACTCGGTAAGACATATGTGACAGACTCATATCGATAAGGAAATTTGAACCGACCTTTGAATGCAATTGTTAAGAACTGTTAGGCCAATCCCTTGTTGACAATTATCCAATTTCTCGCTTTGTTATTTTGATGATTTGGAGTTTGCCCGAATAATTCTTCTTGTCATAATCGCTCTTGTTGCTTTCTTTTGTTTATGGATGGAGGACCATATAAAAACTGGACCATACTTCTTTCTCGACTGTTCGTTAGTTGAACCGACAATCACACAACGAAGGTTGGAAATTCCAACCGACGAAGCTGCACTATAAAAAAAATTAAAAAATTTGTTTTGGACAGAAATTATACGTGGTCACTACCATTTTATTACCTTTCGCAAGATTATACGTGGCTTTTTTTAAAAAAAAATTAATGTAGAAAAATTAATATGTATTGAGAATCAGAAACTTTTTCTATTTATTGCAATTGATAATAAACATGGAAAAAATTAAAATTCTAAATGTTTAACCTATTAAACCCTAAATATAGTCCATAAGGGTTGACCTATTGGTTCTAACAGTGACAATTGCAGGTCAAGTGTGACTTATCTCCCTACAATGGTTTGCAAACTATTGCGGTATGTCGCTGGGTTTACCTATCTCGGTAGAGTTCCCAACATTATCAAAAAAAACCTAAATACAATTATAACATCCAATAAATACATAAAATCTACTCATTAGAATAAATCAAAAAGTTATTTATTAAAAAAATATTTTTAAGTACAAATAAGTTTGGCATAAGCTTGTGTCAACAAACTTATTGCAGTAAATCATTTGTGGTTAGTATTGTATGGTGTACTGTATTATGAATGTCAAGTTGTAAATGTCCCCTTGGCTTTAACCATGCCCCAATTTCCTCCCTCCTCCAGTCCTATATCAATAAACCCCTTCCAGCCCCCTTTCCTTGTTCCCCACAGTTGAAGGGAAAACAATGTCTCCGATCACCGACGAAATCCGGCGCAGCGCTACTGAGATCTACTTTGGCGATGCTATCTGCCAGGAGAAAACCCAATTGTTGCTGTCCGTAGTCGGCCTTCCCAACGGCCTCCTCCCTCTCCAGGACATTGAAGAGGTTGGTTACGTGAAGGAGGCCGGATCCGTGGAGGAGAGAGGATTCGTTTGGTTGATTCAGAAGAAAAGGTGCCAACATAACTTCAACAAGATTGGGAAAGTGGTGCACTACGCAAAGGAGGTGACGGCCTACGTCGAGCCAAACAGGATCCGAAAGCTTACAGGTGTGAAAACGAAGGAGCTTCTTATGTGGGTCAATATCGGTGATATCTCCGTCGATGATCCACCGACCGGAAACGTAACTTTCAGGGCTCCAACGGGGCTGTTCAGATCGTTCCCCGTTGAGGCATTCCAGATTCAGGAGGTCAAAGATGAGAAAGTACAAGCTGAGGAGGAGGAAAAGGAAAAAAACCATGTAGTTGAGGGGAAGAAAGAGGAGTTGAATGTGAATATCCCTCCTGCAGCCGACACCGCCGCCGACGCCTTGGAGGTGGAGGAGGTTTAGGGTTTAGGGTGCTCTGTCCGCATGTCTGTCGTTAAACTTGTCTTGGCTATTATGGAATAATGTTCGGCGATATTTCCTTGCAATTTCAATAGATTTCATTAAAGAGAATTGATAAAACCAGATTTTTCCGGCATTTTTTTTTATAGTTATGCTACATGTCCGTACATTTTATCCAGAAATGTAGGGACATGTTGTTTTATTAACAATTTTTTAAGAAATCTCTAGTTTAACACTCGGGAAAGAAGATGTTTTTTTTAGCAAGGTTGGGGGAAAGAAGACGGTTAGATGCTTTCAACTTTTCAATTCTTTTTTTTTTGTCTTTTTAATTATATATTAATATAAAAATATTATCTTTATTAAATATTTCTAAAATCATATTTAATTGAAAAATTGCTCACCATTCGCTGAAACAGATATTATCATACTTATCAGCGCATTGTGTAGTTCGATTAGAGATGTCAATTGATATGGTTTCGACATACTTTATTTAAATTGACAATATTACGGCAGCTTCGCTGCCGAAAAACTAAAACCCTACCAGATGACCCCAAAACTCTAAAAAACCCGAAATGCTAAACTTTATTGAACGACGATTAATATTACGGCGGCTTCGCCGCAAAAAAATTAAATTCCTAAATGATGAACCCAAAACTCTAAAAAAACCGAAATGCTAAATTTTATTGAACGACGGTTAATATTTCGGCGGCTCGCCGCCGAAAAACTAAAACCCTAAATTATGAACCCAAAACTCTAAAAAACTAAAACGCTAAACTTTATTGAACGACGATAAATATTACGGCGGCTTCGTCGCAAAAAAACTAAACCTCTAAATGATGAACCCAAAACTCTAAAAAAACCGAAATGCTAAACTTTATTGAACGACAATTAATATTACGGCGGCGAAGCCGCCGAAAAACTAAAATACTAAATTATGAACCCAAAACTTTAAAAACTCGAATGCTAAACTTTATTAAAACAACAACTAATATTAAGCCGCCGAAAAACTAAAACCCTAAATGATGAACCCAAAACTCTAAAATCCAAAATGCTAAACTTTATTAAACGACGATTAATATTACGGCGGCTTCGCCGCCGAAAAACTAAAACCCTAAATTAAGAACCCAAAACTCTAAAAATCTAATACTAAACTTTATTATACGACGATTAATATTACGGCGGCTTCACCGGCAAAAAACTAAAACCCTAAATAATGAACCCAATCTATAATAACTCTAAATGCTAAACTTTATTTAAATATGACAATCAATATCACGACGACTTTGTCGTCGGAAAACTAAAATTCTTAATGGTAAAGTATGTCGAAACTATATCAAATGACATCTCTAATCGAACTACCGGATTCACTGATAATTATATCAGCCTCCGTTTCGGCATACGGTGAGTAATTTTTCAAATAAACTCAATTTTTAAAATAATAGAAAAAGGAAATAATATTTAAATGAGTATATTATAAAATAAGATTAAAAATAAAATAGGAATACACGTGTAGTTATAATGTGAGTGGTGAGGGAGAAGATAAAAATTATATGGACGAGTTTGGGATAAACATTAGGGACAACTAGGAAAAGACTGACTTGCGGACAGTCTCCAACATTGGAGATCAGGTTCATGGAGGATCAAATAGGAAAAGACTGACTTGCCGGAGCGGGAGGAGATCGTCTCACGGTTGTTCTAGCTTGCGAGCATATTGCCCGTTTTAGCTCAAAAGTCTGTTGGTTACGTCCTCTCCATGCTAATGCGTCCGCCTCCTAATTTGGCTTGAACTCGACGAAGCCAAATTTTGCCTTGAGGAGTTGAATCCTGGTAACTAGTGGATGAGTGCTTACTCCAGACTCTGAGATTATGTGAGATATGGCTTCCTCACAGTCAGAGTAGCAGCTTAATTGTCTGATGCCTAGACCCCATGCCTCTTGCAACCCAAATAGAATAGCCCACAGCTCTGATCCCAGTGGATCAACCTGGCCTATTTTTTTGCAAAACGAGAGGACTTTAGTCCTTGTGAGATGGATAACAGTCCACCAATTCCAGCTCCTTCCCTGGAGGAAGACCCATCGGTAAACAAACAGTAGCTTGGTTCATCTTGCCTCCCCTGTGAAGTAGGGAAACTTTCGTGTTGACCGGTGCGTGCCTGTTCTAGATTCTCTGGGATGGCCATCGGCTGCTGCTGCGGAGTAACCCCCCTTGGTGAGGTTATCTGAAAGCACCTGTTCATCTCTTTCACTGCCACTTCGATTCGCATCACAATTCCGGAGAATGTGGTTGCCTTATTGTTGAAGATTTCATCGTTCCGAATGGTCCAAATCGTCCAACACGCCACCACGAACCAGACCGGACCTGGGATGTCATCTACATAGGACTGGGAGAGCAGATTAGTTCTCGACCAAGTTAGCGAACTTACCTCTCTCCAGAATTCCGGGCTCTTCGCACCCTTGAGCTGTCGCCAAACAGGTGCACTACGATAACAATCTCGCATAGCATGGAGAAGCGATTCGTTTTCCCCACATAGGTGACAACTTGCAGCATCTGCAATGTGACATTTCCATCGCCTTTCATTTGTCCAGAGTAGGTCCCGGATCATTTTCCATGTGAACACCTTGATTTGCTCTGGAACTCGTAAACGCCATGTTGCCCACCACAGGAGGTCCTCCGCCACACCCGAAGACTCACCTAGCCACTGGTAAGCTGAAGCCGACGTGAATTTGCCGGAAGCAATAAATCTCCAGGCTAGCAAGTCAGATCCCAAATCCCTGTCCGAGTATGGAATGCCCTGAATGATGTTCAGAATCCTCGATGGTAGCATTGACTCCAGCTTAGTCCAGTTCCATCCACCTGCAGGCAAGGCATAGAAATACACAAGCATATGAAGTTCAGTTAGGGGGACCTAGATATCTACCTTATGGACCAGGGGGTCGCTCAATGGAAGCCAGCGTTCTAGCCAGAACCTACATTTTCCTCCATCTCCTATATGCCAAGCCAGCCCATCTATCAGTAGCAGCCATATTCTTTGCAAGTTTCGGAAAAGTTGTGACCCGGTCCGTGATGGTAATTGCTGAAAAATAATGGAGTCGTCCAAGTTGTATTTCGCATGAAAAACCGATTTCTGGAGAGACGATTTTGGTGCGACAATATCCCACGCTAGTTTCAATAGGAGAGCCACATTGTTGTCTCTCATGTTCCTCAACCCGTGACCTCCTTGTGATTTTGGCTTGCAGACCTCTGTCCATTTGAGTAGGGCTAGTTTGCGGTCGGTCCCCTCGCTTCCTCATAGAAAACCTCTCCTGATTTTATCAATCTTGTTTAACGTGGATTTGAGAAGCAAGGATGATTGCATGATGTATCCTGGTAGACTTCCGAGCACTAACTGACAAAGTGTTATCTGTCCCACCATAGAGATCTTACGGCTATTCCAACTATCTGCTTTCTTTCTTATTTTCTGAATTAGCCGAGTATGGTCGCTCTGTCGCTGTCTTCCTTATAAGATTTCTGCTCCCAAATGCTTGTTAAAAGATTGCACTACTGGAATTTCCAGCAAAGTGCTTATCCTGTGTCGCAGATCTTCATCAACCTTATGTGAAAATAGGAGACTTGACTTCTCACCATTCACCCTTTGTCCAGAGTGGATCCCAAACAAATGCAGAGTAGATTGAACTACAAGCGCTTGCTCCAGACTTGCCTCAGTGAAAAGTACTAGATCATCCGTGAACATCATATGTGATAGAGGCAATTTGATTGCTCCTATGGTGAGCGGCTTCCAAGTGCCCCTTTCCATTTGACAGTTTATTGCATGGGACAATCTTTCCATGCAAAGCACGAAAATATAAGGCGATAATGGATCTCCCTGTCTTACTCCCCGGTTGGGCACGAAGCATGAGCCTGTAGTGTCATCCCAAAAGACTTGTAGTGTGCTTGTAGTCAACAGGCTGAGTATAACTTTTACCAATGTGGAAATCCCGTATCCATCAAAGTATCCTCAATGAACTCCCATCTCATCTGATCAAATGCTTTAACAAAATCAACTCTGAGAGCCATCCACCTTTTAACTTTGCTCTTTAGAATCTGGTGGTGAACTTCCTGAATTACTGCAATATTTTCCACAATATTACGTCCTTTGATGAAGATTGATTGGTGTTCGGAGACTAGAGCTGGCATCACACTGCTCATACGGTTTGCCAGCACCTTTGACACGATTTTCACCGCTATGTTAAGCAAGGATATTGGCCTTAAGTCCCCCGGAGCTCTCGGCTTATCGACCTTTGAGAGCAGGACTATAGAACCATTGTTGATTGATGGATCCACTTCTCCTGAGATAAAGACCTGCTGCACCATCCCGACTAGTCCTAATTGACGGATCCACTTCTATTAACTGCAACTATGATGTCACCCTCATTTTCCTAGACTTGAAACGAGAGTGGAAGATTTTAGTGTTTATGTCTCCCTGAACCGTCCATCGTACCTTTCGATTTTGGATCTTTAGTTCATATTTCTGCGACAGTACCGTTTCTAGCTCTACTCTCAATCTCGATTCCAATTTGAACAGACCTCCATCCACCTGCTGCAGATCTTTCTTTTGGATGCCCTCGATTCTGATCAATAACCTCCTCTTCTTTTTGTGAATGTCCCCAAATATATGGAAATGCCATTCGTCAATTCTTTATCGTGTGTGGTTTAGACCCGTTGCCAAGCTCCCCTCCATAGGCCACTATTCCGTTAGCCAAGCCTTCCACCTCTCATGCATCTCCCAAGCAGCAAGGTATCAAAAGGGTCTTGGCTTTGCGTGCGGAGTAACATCCTTGTATATTGTGGTTACAATCGCACAATGATCGGATGCGATACGAGCTGAGTGCTGGACTGCCACCCTCACCACTGATCTCGCAAATTCTGTGTAATATAGCACTCGATCCAGCCTTTCCAAACAAAGTCCTCTTCTCCAGGTGAACTTCAAAACTGTGAAACTGGCATCTATCAACTCTGCATCGCTGATGAAATCCCAAAACCTTGGACACCCATTGGAGACACAACCCCCTGATTTCTCATCCTGACTTATGATCGCATTAAAGTCACCCATCAATATCCACGGTGTTGTAATAGATTCTCCAAGAAGGGCGAGCTCTACCCACAAACTACGCTTAGTGGTCGCCTGAGGACTCCCATAGACTGCCGTACAGAGAAAGGATTCGTTATCCTTTGTGGTAACGTTTAGATGAACGAATCGCCAATTGTTTGCTAAGATGCGGACGGTAATGTCTCGCTTCCACAGAATCCAGATACCACCCGCAAAGCCTACAACTTCCACTCGATGAGAATTATGAAAGCCAGAAGCTTGTATGGCCCGGTCTGCTGCCTTCTGACTGATTCGCGGTTCTAAAATCACCGCAAGAGATACCTGATAATGCTGGGAGAAGAAAACAAGAGTGGAGATAGATGTGGAATTTGCCATACCTTGGCAATTCCAGCTTAACATAGAGATGTTAGACATCGAAACTATTGAAAACATGAAATAAGGAAACAGATGTAACCTAGGATTTCGAGGAGCCGGTAGGATCCTCCAGGCTCATACTTCCTTCAGGGGTGTGATCTCCCTTGAAGTCTAACACTTCCTCCTGACCGACACCTTTGTATTTCAACCTTCCTTTCGAACTCACATAAAAGCCTTTCGTCCGGGGAGGGTCAGGGTCAATATCCATTTGGAACCCTTCTTGGCCATCCTGTCTAGTCGAACGTGGGTGAGCAATCCTGATCGTGGTATGTTGCCCCTCGTCTTCAATCACCATACCATCTGGGACCTTGGCAGTCTTCTCGCTGCCAACATCGTTGTTTTGATTCTGGACAGGAACTTGTTTATCTTTGTTTGTGTGGGCTGATTTGTGAGCTGCTGGGAGGGGCTCGAGGGTTGCAGGGATGGATGCCTGTGGGGTAACGACTGTAGAGCCAATCTAAACTCTCGAAATGCTGCCTTGAGAATTCGAGGATTGTCCAATGGACCCTAGCATAACATTGTCGGTTCTGGCCACTTTATGTGTGTTCCTTTTCGTGCCAGTCCCCTTCCTCGCGTTGCAGGAGGGAACGGACGGACCTAGTTTGGAGGCTTTGTAGTTGAACGCCAGGAACTGAGTCTGCAAGGTCTCTCTATTCTCTGTAACTTCCGACAAAACATTGAATCGTGAGGACATCGTAACTTTTGCAGATGGAGCCTTACCATAAATCGCTAGGGCATTTGGACTCTGCGAGAAATACGAGCCTAAATGGCATCTGGGCTTCTCCACTACCATCCATGAACCTGGCTCCGCTAAAGGAGAACGGAAAATTTCAGTTTTCTTTAGAGGATCCACCGATTTTGGAGCTGCGGCAGCATCCGAATTGCTCTCCTGAATTTGTATCGACGTATTCTAGTCTTGGGCCGTACTTTTATTGTCTCCTCCAATGGAATCAGGTTTGGCCATGACCATGGCGCAGGACTCTTTTGAATGCCCGAACCTGCCACAAGCAAAACATATGTTATGAAGGTCCACGTATTGGATCTTGTAGGCCTTACCATCGATGACTATGTTTGGAACCAAGGGCTGATTGAGGTCCACCCGAACCGCAATCCGTGCAAATTGGCCTCGTTCGACAGCCATCGTGTGTTCATCAGCTTTTAGGAAAGCCCCTAGCGGCTTCACGTTGGCCTTTAGGAGATCCAGCTGGAAGAAATCCGGTGGTAACCCCGAGATACACAGCCACACCGCAATTGAAGCAAGGTGGTTCGATTTGGTATCAAAATTTCACACCCAAGGAAGGATCGTAATGACATGCCCTAGAAGGGTGTAAGGACCGCTTGCGAGGATGCTTGTATAATCTTCCTTGCCATCCAATTTCAGAAGAGTAAATCCGTCAGTCAAATTCATGATGTGGATGTTGCCTTTAGGCTTCCACAAATTCATCAATTTCTGGTACAGTGTTTGATAATTAAAGTCCTGCTCTAGGGCTTCAGAACCGAGATCTATCGATGTACTTCATCCGAGAAGGTAACCGTAGGCACCCCATCGACCACAGAGTGTTGTACATCTTGGTCAGTAACCCTAATGGGTTTCGTGTGAAGCCCTTGGAAGAAAGCTTGTGGGTTCGCTGCCTGAAGCCCTTTCAAGAATTTTTCTTTGAAGGATGGCGTTTTCCGGTCACCCTCCAGTGCGTTCTTGTCTGTCGGTTCAGTTATCTTCTCCTTGCCTTTGGAATCATTCAGATTGGCACTTCTGGAGGAGATCTGGTTTCCATTTAACGAAGGGTTTGTCGCTTGCAGAGGAGGGAACTCTTTATCTGTCAGCATGTCGTCGGCATCCCCCATAAGGGTATCGCAGCGCGATGGAGCGAGCAGTCAACGGTGGTGAGAAATTCCAACAGTTCTTTTTTCACAGAGAGAGAGAAAGCTGTATTCCTTTATTCCCGTACTTCTTGTAACATGAATTTGATTTAACGGCCTTGTGCTTGAGAATCAGATTACAAGCTCTCAGGTTCATGGTTCAATTCTCACCGACCTTAAGCCCGAGGTGGGGGCAGGTGACCTGCCCCGGACCCGCCCCACCCATTAATTACTATATAAATATTTTTTTAGTTTTTTTGTAATTTTTCTATACTTAAACATCATTTTGTAATATTTTTTTTTTCTAATTTCAGTAAAAAATAATAATAAATTTCTGGGTGCGGGTCAGGTTTAACCGAACCCGATGGAATGCCCCAGCCTCTGCGGGGCGGGACGGGATGGGTCCAGAATGCCCCGACACCAGGGCGTGGTGGGTCCGAGTCCGCCCCTGAGCCGACGGGGCGGGTCTGGGGCGGCTATGCCCTGCCCCATTGTCATCCCTATCCGGAATGTACTCAATCCATATGAAAAGGATGTTTTATATTGATCTCACGGATTATTCGGACAAAAAAATATTTCATACACCATTTTAAATCCAATTTGTTAGTTTTTATTTGGATAATGAAGTGGTGCAATACACCTACATTGTCAACTCTGATACGTCCAACGAAATGACTTTGAGTGATACATCTCCACCATTTTAAACCTCCACTCAGCAAACCACAGACATGAAAAATCTTAGGGGAGGAAGAGTATGACGGCATGTAACCCCCTTTACAACAAAGCAAATGAAAAACTTCAAAAAATAATACAAGTGAAGATCGATTCAATTTTGAGCTTATATTTTATTTTTATCTAATACCAGAGACCTTATATTACCTTGAGAAATGAAATATCAACTCAGTTTTGATCGAGGAGAAAGGAAAAAGAGCAAAAATGATTTGATGATTTTCACCTAAAAGATGGAAGAAAAACAGTGCCGTCACATATGTTTGAATGCATGATCCGATCTCATGGATGAAGTTATGGATGGTCATATCACATGGGTATCTTTTATTCACCTTAGGAAGCTATACAACTAATCATCATACTTCAAATATCCATGGAAAGGAAGATTTCAAGCAAAGAAGAAGACACCCTTATTCTCCGAGAAGAAAATGATTTCAATGATGAGTTTACATGAGTGATTTTAATCTTTTGAAGATGATGTCTCCGAAAAATTGTTTATCTTGGAGTCTGTTACGACTTTGATGAAGAAAGTGTTCGCAGAAGACGTCTCCAGGGTCCACAAATGAGCCGACAAAGTACACTACCTTATTAGGAAAGTTTACTCTCATGTCTTGGCCATTTCTGTGAGAAGATCTTTGATGAATCTTCGAAGTATTCGACTTCCTGACCTTCCAGAAGAACCTATGGATTGGATTTGAGTCCAAATACAACTTGGAGAAAAGAAGACACCCAGATTCGAGTCCAAGACTTAAATAAGATGCGTGAAAAGTTGAATTCACGCGAAGAGATAAACATGAAGAATCCTAGATCTCTTATGACTTGCACTCTACTTTTGCTTATAAAAGGGACTTTGTTCCAAGAACTAGGCACTATCTTTTATTTTTTTTTGAATTCTATTACAAGTCTTAAACCTAGGACAAAGGAGAGACCGCCATTCCTCTCCTCCTAGATAGTTTTTAGTTCGCTTTTTAAATAAAACAATACTTTTCCTTAAAAAACAATTTTCCGTTTAAAAACTTTTGGCTATGAAGTTCTTTTAAAATCTATTGTTTGTTTCTATTTCTATGCTTGGCTAAAACACTTGTTCCTTGGCCGATCTACAAAGTTCCTGGTGTAAGTTCCATTTAGTCAGTTTTAGTAGTATGTTTCTTGGAAAACTAACGACATGCTAGGAATAGTGTTTTTGTGTTCTAGATTGATCACCTAGGATTTAAGGGTATTTTCTTTGGTATTTTGATTGGTTTCTTATTTAAGTGCAACAAAATTAATACCATTGAGGCAGTAGACATTGATGAGTGCAAACTTTTGCAAGTATACACGGTCAACAAGTAGTAACTTTACTAATGAGTAAATGTCATCTCCCAAGTAAACAATATCTAAAACATGCGCAATCTACAACTAGTCTCAAGGTAACTAAACATTCAATTGGCGATATCTAATAAACTACAAATCAGAATAAAATAAAACCAACTGCACTGAGAAACTAAGAGAGTTTAGTTTAAATGATGGCAAGACACTTAAACCAAACAATCACTAGATTCGAGTGTGGATCAGATATGAGGGAAGCAACTCAAGGCCATGATATCCTGCCTAACTATGTGCCCGTGTATCATTGTGCTCATCAAATGCTCAACTTTATTATTTTAGGACCATGGGACTCGAATTCAACTAGCACTATTGTTAAGCCACTAGTTAATCTAGACCTTCACATGTGGGAATCATCAGCCTTAACCTCAACCAGACGTGTTGGGGACCTTGGATTCACCAATGGACTATCTCTATGTGTGGCATTGCAAGTTAGGGGTATTCTATTCCAAGGACGGCAATGTGAAGCACACATAATTTCAAAGACAAGCTCCTTTGAAATATGATGCAAGTTAGGTTCTTGCATCACTGGTGTTGTGATGAGATGATGCTTCAACTCTTCAAAAGACTTAAAACACTCACTGATCATTTTGAATTCAGCTTCTTTTTCCAACAAATGAGAGAGTGACGGAAACCAAGCACCGCAGAGCAGGGGTTTTCCGGCGAAATCTTCTTAGAGCTAGTTGGAGGCTGACAAGAAGAGAAATTCTCGCAAGAACTTCAAGAGAAAGGATTTTATTTCATTCAAAAACTGCCTTACAACTTGGAGTCTACTTAATTTTATATCAGGCTTACACCTTATTAAATAAGACAGTAATTCTTCCTTGGAAAAACACAATTCTTGTTTGGGAACTCAACGTGCAGAATGTTAAAGGTCACTTGCATTTTCCCACATTAATTTCCTCTTCTTTCGTCTGGACTTGCGTGCATCACTCCATTCCAGGTAGGCAGTGGCCACGGCTGCAATGTCAGTCTTTCCCGTACATCAGCTTCGCCGGGTGAGAAGAAATTTGCCCTTGAATTTATGTCTGGATCCCAAGGATCATCTTCATCTTCGTCTGCATCAAAATGTGTCAGCTCAACAAATAAATATATTTGATGCTGTCGAACCTTCACAAAATTTTCCTTCAAAGATTGAAACCCGCTTCCAGAACAATAAGAAAAACCCTCCACGATAACTGTTATCTTTTTCCAAGGCCTATGTGTTCTGGGCTGTCCCTCAGCAATTTATTCCCGCAGAACTTTCTCCAAATGAAACGGCGTGTTAGGCTGAAAAACTCGAATTGTGACCCCAAATTCTCGAGCACCGTTAACCATAGATTTAAAATACTCCACCTTGGCCTCTGGGTCATGAGCATCCTGCGCACTAGATCCTTGCTTTTCCTTCCTTCCAGCGTCGATCTGCGGTTGCAAACCTGATTTCACTTCCGGTTCGTCAAAATTCGGATCATCATTAGCTTCAAGATGCTTCTCCCTTATGCAGCGGCGTCCAGCTTGACAATCTCGAGCTTGGAACACTAAACGGCATCTTGAGCATCAATCTGCCACGACAATTCTCCTCCTCCCGATACGCATCATAAATCGAAGGACCTTCATACTCAAAATACTCGACTTCAACTTCATCATCACCATAGTCATCGTAAATTGGCATTCCATCGTAAACCGAGTACTCCTTTTCATCTTCATCATTTTCGACGAAAATAGGGTGATGAGCCAAAATCACATGCTTATTTTATGCTCATTAAGCTAGACATTCATGCAATTAATTAGAACATTATGTTAGTTTATACTTGACTTTCCCTCCAATCCATGAAATGTAGGTACAATACACATTTGGTGTTATGTATGGGGAATTC
>JAOYMZ010055085.1:0-29546 GCA_025802335.1 Pinguicula primuliflora
CTGGTGTTTGAGTAAATGTGTAGGATCTATATCTAGTTTGATCTCATTCCTTTGTTTTTTCTTAGCACTTTCAACTAGTTTAATGCTGTTCATCTCGGTATATGAGATTGTCAATTCCGCAAATCTTATATTTGAAGATGGAAATATTCAATCCACAATGTGATGCCGAAGAACCAGCATGTCTTTGGATCGTATGGAATGCAGGAGAGGTATTTATATATACAATCAGCTACTGCACCGTTCGCTATCATAGTTGTACATGGAAAATTTATAGTCACTAGACCAAAGACATGCTTCTATCGGGGACAATTCCAACATTTATCTCCTGTGTATATGCTTCTATGAGGGACAATTACAACAATGGGTACAAAGCCATGGCTCGCTGCTGAACTTCAAGAACATGACTATGTACATGTTTTGAACAAAAACGTGCGGGTTCAATATACAGAGTCCTGACTCCTATGTACAATGCTTAGATGTATAATCTTTAAATGCACAATATATTAGTGCTACTATTGATTGTATCATTAGAAAGATCATGCGTATTATATCAAAAGCTCCATGTTCTGATGCTGTTCCGACGACCTATTAATGACTACTTAACCTAATGGAAAAGAATTTTAGAAATTTACGGCGATGAAGTCGCCGGAATCACGCCGGAATATGGAGTTTTTGATCTCCAATCCATGAGCATTCTAACGGTGCAACCAATTTTGATAACGAGTGATGACACCTAAGAATTATGCACGTGTTGTGCACCTAAAGGTTGTGCACCTAAGGGTTGTGCAAATGAGTCTGGTTGTCAATATAATATAAATAAAGGAGAGTCTATATAGCCATATAGCTTTACATATATTTATACACATCATTGTAATTTCGGTCATTGTCACCGTTTGTATCCGGAATTGGCTTCACCGATGGAAAATCTATACATTTATGGTCTTAAATGATTTTACCACCTTCGTCGTCGTTAATTTCGTTACATCATTGACCCTTTAGTTATAGTTTTTAAATAGGGTTTAGAAATTTTCTGCGACTTAAGCATTAGTTTTTTGTCCTCCTATGTATAGACTTTCTATTAGTGTGTTTAATTTCGATTTTATACGGTGATAATTATCAAAAATATAAATATGTGTATTAATATGTGTAAAATTATTTAGTGATATAGGTGTCCTACAAATAAAAATATAATTAAAATCATATTTTTAATTTAGGACAATATCAATCTTTTTTTTGGTAATTAAGTTTCACTCTGAGGCAGTGTTCGAGAAAGCATTAGGCGGACCCTAGGCGGACAGTGGTCGTTCAGCGCCTAGGCGGCCTAGGTGTCCACCTAGTCGAGCTTATGAGCGATCTAAGCAGGAATTCGAAAAAGGCTGAGGACGACATATTAGTGCCTAGGGATGACACAATCATTTGAGAGAAGAAAATTTCTCTTTATTGATATATTAATTTAATTGAAAAAACTTTTATTGCCGAATTATAGGCACCGAAACTATGAGCCTTAGACTGTGTTTAGCGTGACCTTATAAGTCACCTTATCAGTCAATTCTGACTTATAAGTCAACTTGACAAAATAAGTCTGTTACGTGAACGTCCACCTTATGACTTATAAGGTGACTGATTTGAAAAGTTATTTTTTCGGCCTGATTACAAAATAAGGTGACTTATAAGTCTTTCATTCCAATTTTGCCCTTAACTTTATATACCTACACGTTTCTACTATGAGTATATTATTTTCATTATTCTAAACTTTATTGTTAATATTTAAAATAATAATTATTTATTTAAACAGTAAATTAAAATTATTAAAGCTAAAAACGTTTTTTTATTTAATAATAATTGTAATATTGAATATTATTAAAAAATACAATAACAATATAAAATAATGTCCTTTTATGTCATTTTACGAAAATCAGTCACCTTATTAGGTAAATTTGCGAAACAAGTCTAATCAAATCAGTCACCTTATCAGTCCACCTTATCAGTCATCTCATCAGTCACCAGTCACCTTATCAGTCATCAGTCACCTTATCAGTCATCAGTTACAGCCAAATTTACTAATCACAGCCAAAGCAAAATTGTCATTCCTAATTATGACCGATAGTATGTTCATCATCAACTCTATGATTGAGATGATATATGATTATTATGTTGTTGTTTTGTTTCAATTTTATTTTTTTGTTTTTTCATGTTTATATGATCATATGGTGGACAAACTCCCGTCTATACTCCATATATCGCATTTTTTAATATTCCTTTTAAATGAAAAATATTATCCCACATTTCTCTAATTAAATAAGAAAATATGAAAAAATGTTTCACTACCCATCACTCATACTAAACAAGGGATTTAATGAGATAATCTTACAAAATGCTTACAACTAAACGGACCCAAGGTAAAAATTAAATGATAGCTCTTTGTTCAATTTTGGTTTGGGAGATAACATGACTACTAAGTTTGTCCTCAAGTCTATTGGGATCTATGGTTCTCGCTTATGATGCTGACTATTTGTATGCAAGAAAATATTCGGAGGAACTAATTGCAAATTCGATGGTGTATCAACATCCAATTGGATATTGTAAATTCAGTTCAAGATTACATTCAACCGAATGCTGACACTTCACAAGTAATGCAAAAGTGGTGTCAAAAAGTAGTGAATTATAACAATTCTCGAATGGCCACATTAAACATTTTTAAAACGTCCACTCTACTCACCATCACGACTTCCCAGTGTAGTCTCAAAAGTCAAACGTCCACGAAAGAGAACGCATAGCAAGCACCATAACAGGCCGAAACTGGAAAGGATTTGTAGTTCCAAACAATTTGTAATCTATAATGATGAAATATTGAAGTTCATATGACATTAGTAGCAGGCCTATCAGTAAAATCCTGATTTTCCTTCATTTCCTCGTCCAAGAGAGTTCTGTCTGAAGATGAAGGGTTGTTGCTGCTAGACGCCATTTCATGATTCGACGCCAGGATCCGCATGATATCTTCGTTCAGTTCTCGTAGGACTGTGAGATTTTTGGACAAGCCCAAACTTGCGGGTCTAGTAGGAACTTCAACCGAGTTGGGCGTATTGGCAGCGACTATCCTACTCGTCTGAAATAGCAGAATGGACGCATTACAACAAGTTGTATGAAATAGAATTTTCTTCTCCTTTCAGAATGCTATGGTACCGAATGGTGCTTAATTCTAATCTGAACCATTTGATCAAAATTCTACTGTCCAGATCAAAAGTGTTTTGGACGTTAAATTAGACATTTGATCTGAACCGTTGAATTTTCATCCAGTCCAAATTAGAATTCGCCATCATTCTGTAATATAGCATTCAGGAAGCGAAGAAAACTTGTATGAAATAACACACACCAATGAAATAAGATATTCATATATTTTTATTTACCTCATTATACAGCCTGACCATCTCTAACCGATCCTAGTTTCTATCACAAGCAGATGTTGTAATTTCGGTCGGCAAGAAAAAAAAAGAAGCAATGACAAGACAAGAGAAATAAATGCTATGTCATGAGAGCAAGAAGAAAGAAAAGTTGGACAACAATAGAAAGGAAAAGAAAAAACGTGGGAAAGAAAATGTGTCACGTGTTTTGTAGTGTTCACACTACTATTGTCATGCGGTTGCTCTCCAATAAAAGGAGTTCTCCCTCATTTGGTTTCAGCATCTCAAAATCTCCGAGTCTCATTACAGTGAGAAATACTAGGAGAAAAATAGAGAGTTTGAGTATTTATCCTTTATTCTCTAGAGAGATTACAAGTGGTATCTCATAGTGGTCTAAAGAGATTGTAACTCCTATATTCTTTCATAGTGAGATTCTTCTATCCCTACCCATGGTTTTTCCCCTGATTTGTTTAGGAGTTTTTCACGTAAATCTTTGTGTTCCATTTATCTTCAGTATTATTTCTTACAAATTATTAATTGCGATTTGGCTCTATCCGTCCTGTATTTTTTTCTGGTGCCGAATCTATGGTGCCGAATTTTGTCTTATGGTGCCGAAATTTATTATTGACCGTTGGATCTGTGCTTCAACGGCCGAGATCATTTCATTTAAATTTTAAGTGAAATGATCTCGACCGTTGAAACACAGATCCAACGGCCAATTTTAAGTGAAATGATCTCGGTCGTTGAAGCACAGATCCAACGGACAATAATAGATTTCGACAAATTCGACACCATAGATTCGATACCGGAAAAAAATTACGACTGCCCGTCGCTTTCACCATCACCCATCTCCCCACTCCACATTTTTAACTGCGTTAGCATTTCTTGCTTATGCATACCCTTGTATATAATGCCCATTTGACCCATCACAACCGCCCCACAACCGATTGTACTCTGCTCCAAAAAAGACGGCCTTGTATTTTCTTATTACTGAAATTTACTCACTGAATCCACTTCCCAATCCCATCATTTATGTCCACCCACTCTCACATTTTTCTTTTGTAGTTTTTTGCATTTAATGGTCTTTCTTGTCCCCTCTATTGATGTTGCTTGGTATTTGTACATAGTAGCTGGGATTTTGTCCGATGATTTATTGGGTGTTTTGGGGTAGCCGTTACATATGATTTCTTCAAAAAAAAAAATGTAGGTGTCGGTGCTGTTAATCCCCCTTTATTCTGTTTTAGTTTTTGAGGTTGTTGTTAACACCGATGGAATGCTCCTCTTCCCCTTCTTCTGGGGATTCCTCAAGCTCTGCGCTTAGCAGTGAGATTACAGAGGATTACAATGTACTTAACAGGATTCCGAGGCTTCCCCATAATCGAAATCCGGTAGTTAAATAGTTTTTTCACTTGTTGGTGTTTGGTTGATTTTGCTTCATTGTGGTTTTCAATATGCCAGGGGACTTGTTCTATATGTCTCTGTATCTCTTTATGTGATTGTTTATATGTAAGAATTTTAGAAGTTTATTCAGCGAATTTTAGAAGAAAATCTGAAAGGCTTCAAATAATGTGTTAATGAGCAGCTAATCCCAATACTAACAGTTTAGGTGCGTTGTTTTTATCACACATTTCATCATCAATGACAATGCTGTTTATTTTGCGGAAATGAACGACAAATTTCGGGATGTTATTATACCTTTTGCAAGCAGTGTAAATTATTCTGTTCTTGTAATTTACTTCCTATTCATTTTGATTATCTGAACCTCACTAGCATTATTATTGTTTGGTTGGCTTTGATGAAAGTCTTCGACGGGACTGATGAATGAAATTGCTGTACTCGAAGATGAAATTCTGCGTTTGGAACGATATCTGCTCTCCCTATACCGGGCTGCTTTTCAGCAGCACCTACCAGCTGCTGGTGGAGAACGAGTTAATGATGCTCACCAGATGATGGGATTATCTCCGAGTGTCTCCACTGATCAATTCTTTGAGAATGGGAAATCAGAGATATCAAGGTACAGTGATAACCTTCAAGTGCAATGCTCATTGACATGTGGTGCAGCTAGTCCAAAAGATTTGGCTCCAGATGCTACTCCGAACTCTGTACTTGAAAATATTAAGGTAGTTATGCTTTCGATGCACTGATTAATGCATGCTCGTGACTTATCTTCTCAACACTAGAATATTGTCTGTGGCTAAAGACACGGGTGGGAAAATAAAATGTAGCGGATAAGCAGTCCGTGTGTAATAAAACCTGTTTCCTATTGCTTGATGCCATGTTTCTACACATAAATAATAATGGTTGATGCTATGTTAATCCACAACTCTCGAGCAAAAACATCACACATGCACCGAATTTCTTGTTTAAGGTTTACACATTAGCCTAAGATGCGAAATTATGTGCTGCAATCAAATTGACTTATTGTGGGACAATGTGTTTGATCGTTTAGGTAAATGGACAATGGAAAAAAGGTAAATGGACAGTGTGTTCGATTATTAATAATGGAATGACCTTCTCCTGCATATTATACCAGTTTTAGCCACACTTAAGTTGTTGTTTCTGTGTTTAGATTTTCCTTCTGTGAGGCATTCATTTGGTAACTATAATTTCTACTACTACATGCAGGAGAAGAAGAGTGCTTATTCTTGGAATGGGAGTCTTGCACATCATCTTGGAAATCCCCGCATAGATAATGCACTTGTTAGTCCTGATAGACTATCAGAAGACATTATAAGATGTATATCTTCAATATATTGCAAGTTGTCCAACCCCACGAAGAATCAAAATGGCGATTCACTTTCTTCCACTTCCTCACACAGCTCCTCGAACATGCTTTCTCCAAGGAACAGTTGGAGTCCGCAATACATCGATGAAATAACTCAGCGCTTTAATTTTGAAAGTCCAAGACGAGAAAATGGGCCGTACTTTTCTATGTTGGAAGTTCTGACACTATGTTTGGATAAGGAAAGTTATAATTTTGCTGCTAAAAAACTTCAGAAGTTCAGGTAGCCTTGTTTACCGAAGGAGCATGTGTAGACCATATATCTATGTGTGCATAAGCATACCTAATGGCTTATTAGTTTTATATCTATCTCGTTGCAGTTCATCTTATGACTTAAATGCAGCTAGCTCTTTTTTCTACCTATCATGATGGAACTTCTAATGTATCAGTTGCTGGAACCCGCACAGGTCCTTAGTTAAGAGCCTTGAGATTGTCGACCCAAAGGAGATGAACCGGGAGGAGAAACTTGCATTTTGGATTAATATCCACAATGCATTGGTGATGCACGTAAGTCTTGCATTTCCATCTTTTTTTTTCTATTAGCCAAAAAAACCAAGGTCACAAAAATGCGCTTCTTGTCCGTAAAAGCCATAACCGTATAGTTTATTGATCCGGAATCACGAATAATGATGCTGGTTGATGCCATAACTGAAAGCATTATTTATTCTTTACTTATGGCCTCTGACATGTATACTGATCTATAGCAGACTCTATTGCTCAAACTTTTGTTGTCAGGGATACTTAGCATATGGGACTCAAACATATACGAGAAGTACTTCAGTCATGAAGGCAAGAGAAGAGAACATAACTATTCTGTTTTAAGAAAAATTTATCAACATCTCTGATTGTTCTATTTGTTAAAATTTCTCACAGGCTTCCTACAATGTGGGTGGGAGCTGTATTAACGCTTATGACATACAAAACTGCATATTGGGAATCAAAGATCACTCATCTGCTCCGGTAATCGGTATTCTTTTCTTCACTTATATTTGTTTTTATTGAACATACTAGACCTTAAGAGAAGTATGGGACTTGTTTTTCCATACATTCTTCTTCTTCTACAGCAGCTTCCATTTTTCTGATTTAGTTCGTCGTCTTTATCGAAAACTTGAGCTCATTTCACAGTATTCAAGCTTCAGAACTGAGAAGAAACTTAGCATCTGTTTGATTATTGAACTCGTGAAGCTTTGACTACAACATCTTGAACAAGATTTGATCTTAACAGTTAGTGACAATAATAAAGAGGGACAATACCCAAACTTTACTAGGTTGCCTCGTTTGACACGTTTTGGTGCAAATGCAGTGGCTTCAGACTCTTCTTTCGCCGGGGAAGAAGCTCAAGACGGGTACCACTAAACACCCTTATGCTATCGAGTATCCTGAACCACTTGTTCAATTTGCTCTTTGCTCTGGCATGAGCAGCGACCCCGCGGTAACTATCATGCATTTTTCTTTTTTCATTTTTCACGGAAACAATTTACCCAACCTATTTGGGGATGGGGGTATGATTGCGTACATCTTACCTTCCCCAGACCCTGCCTAAGGGCAAGATTTACTGGGTATGTTTGGTTTGGTTTGGTTTCTGTGGATACTAGCAAATGCTATTGCAGGTTCGTGTTTACTCTGCGAAGACCATATTCGATGATCTGAATGTTGCCAAGGAAGATTTCATAAAATCTACTACTTATGTTCATGACCAAGCGAAGCTGTACCTTCCCAAAATCCTGCGGTATTACGCCAAGGATAGGACACTCTCCACGGCTGCACTTCTAGATATGATTAACCAATGCCTGATGCCGACTCAACAGGAAGCTATCAAAAGATTTGTGAAGTCTGTCCGGCCTGAAAGGCACATTTATTGGATCGAGCAGAGTTCATCGTTCAGATATCTTATTCATCAAGCATTAGCCTAAGGGCAGATATGGGAGTGTTATTTTGTTACTGTAATTACGTCTGGCTAGTTTGCAATTTTTTTCATTGTGACTATCATCTGTGTGAAGCTTCAAGGGTGACAGAGGGTTCTTCATTGAGAATATTATTCATGGAATAAACATGTATTTGAAACTCGATTATCTCATTTTGGACATAGGATAGGCTAATAAGCTCTATTCGAGAATGCGGTAGCTTAGCCGATGGCTAGGCGTTAGGATGTAGTTATCCGTTTTATCCGAATTTCTGCTTAGGTCGCTTATTAGTCCGCCTAGGTGGATGCATAAGCACTTAGCGACCCCTGACTGTTTATGGTACGTCTAGCAGTTTCTCGAATACGGCTAGTAATAAGATTTACATATATCTTGCTATTATCCAGATCATTCCATATAAAATATCTTGATATTTTAATTTGATGAATGAGATTAAAAATATTTTTAAGTATATTTTAAATTATGCATTTAATTGAGACATCAAATAAAAATGAGCAATGCTACTTGTACCCTCAAATTTGACACATTTCATAAACTCCCTTATGTGGCACTCATCACAACCACACACACAACCACACTCATTTTTTAATGTGTGGTTGTGATGGTTGGCACATAAGGGAGTTTATGAATGTGCGTCAAAATTGAAGGTACAAGTAACATTATTCAATAAAAATGGGTGCATACACCTTATCATGATGTAGTGGTGCATACGGTATCCTTACAAATCAAGACTCAAGGCCGGATCAAATTTGTGTCCGCCCCAAAATATATTTTGAAGTGTGGGCTTTGGCCTTCCCGAAGCGGCCCAGCTTAGGGTATAGCTCGCACCTCGCAGAGCAGACGCAGTCTCGCTCGCAATCACAAGTCTTGCAGCGCAGCAGTTCGCCCTTCTCTTTTCTCTCTTACACTCGTTCAGTTCGTGTGGATTCGGTGCAACCAGGAGGAGTTTCAAGAATCAACAGTTTGTGAATTCGTAAGTTGATTCTGTTAAGGGGGAACAGAGTTGGGTTGTTTCCAAATTTCTGCTTTACTTCTTACATATCCTGCATTGTGGATTATTAAAATTTCTATTTATGATGATTGTTTGCAATTACGAGAGGGTCGTTATAACAATAAGGTGATTCCTGCAATTCAAAATAGACTTGAAAAGTTGCTTGTTCAAGGCACTGCTTCGTGTTGCATCAATTAGCTACTTTTTTTGTGCAATGTGAATGGCTGTAATGTGATTGGTTTCTTGTATGCTTCTCACATAAAACCATAGATTTGTTTGGTGTTGGAAAATGTGATGCAATATCTTGTGATCTGAAATGGATTCCTTCCCAGTACTTCTCCATCCAATGACTTAAACAGAACAAGGCATGAATTAAAACATTATTAGAAAACAATGTCCCTATTAGAAGAAGAAAAACAATCCTGCAATTAAAAAAGAATGGTCCATGCTTCTGATCCTTTCTCAAACTATTTATTTGCCTGCTGGAGAAACTCTCAGCCTGAACTCAAGATCAATATCTCCCTCCTTCAAACTGCTTTGGGGTTCGGCTAGGTGCGATTGGCTAGAAGATTATTGTGTCGTGGATAGTTTCTGACGATTATGAGATATGTTGTAGTTATATGTTTATAAATTATCTTTTTCCCCTAGATCGAGTGTCACTTGCATTGGTAGTCTTTCCATTAGGAAGTTCTCATCCTACATGTATTGAGGTGTTTCCAGCGATGAACAACATTTCACATGTTCCCCTAGATATGTTTTTTTTTATGCCAACATTTCACATGTTATTTGTATTAGTTTCCAAAAGTTTGTAATCTTGTCGTCATTCCCATTGATATGGTGACTACTATGGACTGTTGGTTGGTATTAGCTTGCTTTTTATCAAGAGTGTTGGAGTGTTACCCTGATACTTTTCATTTTCATCTCATACACATCTTCAATTTTATTAACCAATTGAGATTTTTGGCTTGCTGGAATTCAATTTCATATCTTTTTGTTTTATTAACAGTCAACGAATAAATTTGGCTTGAATGCTTGCTAACTTATACTTCTGATCATTGGTTGGTTTTGGTTATTAAATCACATTTAATGCTTATAGTGCTGAATGTTATATTGATGAATTTGTATATCATCTGGTGTATAGGAAAATTCTAGAAGGACCGAATGCCAGACCGAATTGCAGACCGAAATGTGGGGAAATGACGTAAATACCACTGGTACGGGTGTGTTTCTGTACTAAGTGGGGATATTTATGTCATTTTGCCCAAATTCGATTTAAATTTCGGTCTGCAAGTTGTCCTCCTAGCATTGCTCCTAGTGTATATAGTTGATTTCTGTACAAGTGGGATTAGAACATGTGACTTGAGAAGTGTCCAAGTAGAACAGATTCTATTATTCTTCTCTTTTGCATTGAAATCTCAGAAAAAGCAACTCACACCATGTTAATCACTAGTAGGGGTGTCCAAATTACTCGTGGGCACCGGGTTACTCAGACCTGACCCGGTACCTGGACCTGGTACCCGCCGGGTATCGGGTATCGAGACCGGATTCGGATACCAAAATTCGGACCCGATTTTTTCACCCGGACCCGAACTTTTTTATAAAAAAATGTTTTTTCGGGTTTTGGGTTTGGGTTATCCGAAACCCGAAAACCCTCTTCTTAAAAAAAAAGTTGCGAACTCTTTTTTCATTCTTCATTCTTTTGGCCTTCCGGATTCAGCCGCAGGTATGTATGCAGTCACTGGCGGACCCTTATAGGGCCTGGGGGGTGCAGGCGCACCCCCTAAAATTTATTTATACTTGGACTTGCACCCCGGTGCACCCCTTAATTAGACCTCAGGATATCCTCAGGATACGTGCCCTATGTAAAGCGCACCCCATGGTTAGAGGCCAGAATCCGCCACTGTATGCAGTTTCTTCTTTCTTCATTCTTCATTCTTCATATCTTTGGCTTCAGAGTATGAATCGAATGGAGTAGGATCTGCTTTGGGTAGTTTTGTTTGGCTTCAGAGTTCTATTTAGTAGAAGGTTTTGCTTTTTTCGGTAAGCTCTTAATTTTAGCAATTTTCTCAGGCAATTCCTTGTCATTGGTTTCTAAGCTCAGATTATAGAGCTGCCTATTGTGGCAGGTTTTGATCTGGGCAACAAAGCTAAAGCTACCAGAGATTTGTTATTAGAGAACGAGTTAATTTTCTCTTCTATGCTCTCTTTTTTAGGGCTTCGGGTATATTTTATCAATGGAAGTTGGCTCCTTTAATTGATAAAATACGCTTTCAATTTGGTTGCTTCTTGAATACTTTCTATCTACTTGAACGGGGTTGTGATACAAATTATCCCTACAGTAGCTTGTGATTTTGAGCAAATTAGTCCTGTGAATTCGTTGAGACAATGCTCCAGATCCTCATTGTTTCGGTTCCAGTAGGCTGTAGTAGAATTGGTTCTAGTTTGAGTAAACTTTACAGGATTCACTATACTTTAATTCACTATATACACACAAAAAAATTAGGGCTAGTTCCGCCCTTGCTTCAGTCTGTTAAATGGGACAAATTCTCATTCCACTGAAAACCCTAATTTTTAAATTATTCTCAAATTAGGAGCTAACTAGCACCGCGATAAAGCACTGAGAATTGGGAAATTCCGGCAGAAATTACGCACAGGAACATAACTATGACAGAATACAGTCGTCAGCGAGACTTCATGTTCTGCGGAGTTTGCGGGACATTGTTGTCTTTTGATTCTCCAAAATACGCTCGATGCCCGTTGTGCAAATTCAAGAAGCCGATCAAAGGTTGTTGAATTTTATGTTATGTTATGTATCTTTTTATTCCCATTACGCTCCTTAAGTATTCGATCACTTATGGAACCTACTCTGTAATGACGAATCGATGATTCACTGTTTTCTTCTTCTCAGAGATGGTTAAAAAAGAAATTCGCTATACTATCAGCGCTGAGGTATGATTCTAATTTTGTTTTCATTATTCCGTAGTTCCACAGTATCCAGATGTCATCTGCGTCTTAATTAGCTCATATCCTTGTATGTATGATCTGATCAAGTAATACTTTGTCTGGACTGCTAAAAGTTGTTCTTGGATTCACGATTAAGTGATTGAACACTTTGCATTTCCTCGCTTATTGTATCCTATCTCAGTAATGTTTTGATATATGTACATTCCAGAGTATGAGGAGGGAGCTGGGGATGTCTTCTCTTGATGACATTGAAGAAGAAAGGGAACTGAAACAAATGGTCCGAAATATACAATGGCAGCAGTTCTTTCGTTTACTGGTTTCTTTAGTTATAGTTGAATTATATTTTGTTGGTCTAACAGGATTACAATGCAAAGTGCAAAGCTTGCCAGCATTTGGGCATGTCTTATGTTGCTAGACAGGTAATTCAGTTGTCTCGTCTGTTTTGTAGGTATCTTATGTTACTGCTCTTTTGAGATTCTCATCTCTTACTTTTCTCTGTGTTGTTTCTTTTGCAGATTCGATCTGCGGATGAAGGGCAGACGATTTTTTACTCGTGTCCTGTTTGTGCACATAAACAGACTGAGAACTCCTAGGTGTTTATGGCAAGCAATTGGTATGACAATTGCATGAGTTCTATTTAACAACTTTGGATCATCATCCCATCTTGGCTCCGATGCTCACAACGCCCTCTGAGTAGAAACTTATGGGAACATGTAGAGTTGTTCTTTCAACATAGGTAGGTTAAAACAGTTGGTATCATGTAGCGAGCCATTTTTGTCATTTTGATTCCATACAAAATGTCAGGATAATGCTATGTTATAACTACTTGTGCTACTCTATGTATGTGTTTTATGGAAACCTCAGTCAAAACAATTCAGCACAGTTTTTTTTTGATTCAGCACAGTAGAATGTGTTATTTCCTATAAATCTTAGTGATTGAAATATTATTTTAGAATACGCACACAAAAAACGGCTCTTTCTCTCTCTAAAACTTTTCTCCGACTTCTCTCTACGAATTCAAGCGCGATTCTGGATTTGTAATTGGTTTAGAGCTTTGTAATTGTTATCTGTATTCGGTTTTGCCCTAAGGATGATGTTGATATGCTTCCAGCTGGTGGTTTTACATCACTGGAGGAAGGTGTCGCGGCATCAAATCTGAAGAAGAAATCTATTCCGGCACCCAATTCGTCTCCCCCGGGGATCCCCGCACTTTCCGGCATTTCTCCACCATTGGAAGATGGTGTCGGGGCTCCTAATCTGAAGACGAATTTGACTCTGGCACAGAACTTGTTGTCCGCCGGAACCCCTGCGCAAACTCCTGTTTTATATAAGAGTCTGCTATCTAAGGACAATGTCACGGAGCCCCAAGACATTCAAATTGACCCGAGTGATGTAATTCACGCTCATGACGGCAAGTTTCCGACCGTCACGTTCAGTGAAAAGGTACATAAAAAGATTGAGGCTTGTATGGAGAATACTATAATTATCTGTCCACTGGGGCGACATTGGATATCAGGCACTGCTCAAGGGGCTTAATCTACATTTGAAGCCGATAGGAGAGTTTAAACTCGTAGACATCGACAGTGGCTTTTATCTTCTTTGTTGTTCCAACCCGAAAGATTATTCTAAGGTTCTCTACGATGGTCCACACACCATTGGCAGTCATTATTTGTGAGTGTTCCCTTGGCACCGGAGCTTCGATACCAGGGAGGACCATATTGATAATGTTGCATACTTGGGTGAGGATTCCAGGGCTCCCTGCTCACTATTTCTATGAACATCTTCTCAAAGAAATCGCCTTTCCGATAGGAGTGTTTCTCAAAGCTGATGAACCCACACTTTCGTGTTCTCGAGGTCTATTCGCTCGTCTTGCTGTACGATTAGATCTGAGGAAACCGTTAACACTTGCTGTGAAGGTCGACAACAAAGCATATTCAATCCAGTACGAGGACCTTCATCATATCTGCTTTGCTTGTGCTCGATTTGGCCATTCTTCGGACGTCTGCCGGCACAAGCAGCCTTTGGCAGGTTCTTCAGTGGAATCAGATGCACGTAAGGATCCATTGATTCCGGAGGTAGATTCGGATCCCGCTAAGGACAGGATCAACCATACTGGGCCGATGTCTGGCAATGGTCCTTCTCCCCTCAATCAGCGCGGAACAGCGGAGATTAATGGCTCTATCTTTGGTACAAATTTAGGGAACAAGAATCCAAACTCTCTGCCAGCCCATGTCCAGCCTCCCGTCATAGAGGACCTTTCGACTCCCGGGAAGTGGCTTTTAGTTGAGAAAAGGGTAGACGGCCAACTACTAGCGCTGCGGGGCCTATTAATCCGTTTAGTAGCAGTCCAAGTTTTCGATGTTGGACTCGGACGCACTTCCAGCCCAATCCGCCGAGCAGGGAACTGTCCGTTCTAATTTCATGTATGCCCAGATCGTGAAGAAAGGGAAAAACCCCTCTGTTCCAAGAACGACTGATACCCGAGCAGGTGGCAAAAGAAAGAAAGTTTCAGTTAATAAAGAGCTAACAGGGGCTAAAAAATCTGCAGCATCTACCAGCTCTTTCCCTCCACCAGCAGGATCTGCAGCGGCCCACAGTCTCATCGCATCCTCCTCCGGCACTTCTTCAGCTGGGTCTGCCATTCCTCCGATCGGTTCCTCCGGCCTGGTCCATACCTCTGACCTCAACAATTTACAAGTTGTGCCCCCTCTCGGTCCATCCCATGTAGCTGTATCAGTTCCAAATCCTGCTACTGAAGTCCCGGACCGGTTACCCTCGAGCGCCAGGCAGCAACAATCGGTTCTAGCTTCTGCTAAATTAAACAAATCTAACGGTTTCTTTGTTGGCAAACAGGCATTGTCTATTCAGAGACCGGGTCGTAACCCGCCTCCAGCACCTGATGATGCGGCGAACAACTCAATGGAACTGGACGGGACTCCAGACACAGGGTCTCAGAGGACTGACCATGACCCCTCCACTGGCAGCCTAGATTCTGAGCTCGAGCATATGGAGGAAGCTGATCGGCCACTATCAGATGCTAGCATGCATGCCGGGCAGAAATCCCCAGATTTGGCTATTTAATTCTGCTTCATCTTCCCCAGTACACTGCCTCTATTTAATGGATCTTAACATAATTTTTTGGAATTCGCAGGGAATGAGAAGTCTAGCTACACTCTCTGCGCTTAAACAAATTATCTCTTCGCATAATCCTAATATGATTATTCTCTTCGAGACCTGAATCAGCGGAACTGAGGCTGAGCGGACAATTAAGAGCATTGGACTGGGCTTCGATCATTCATTTTGTGTTGAAGCTCAGGGGTTCTCGGGAGGTATTTGGATCCTTTGGAAGGATATTTTTTCTGTCTCCGTCATAAAGTTTGGTTGGCAGTTTATCCACCTTTCAGTTTCATATGATAACTCTTTCTCCTTTAATTTTACTGCGGTGTATGGGTCACTTAACCCCAGACTCCGCAGACCTCTTTGGCTTGATCTTGCTATTATTGCAGGTTCTATTTCTCCTCCTTGGCTTGTGGGGGGAGACTTCAATGCTTTCCTTCACAAAGATGACAAAATCGGGGGACGTCCCTCCCCGGGTTGCTCCCACTTTATCCGATTTGTTGATCAGGCAGAGTTGTCTCCTCTACCTCATACTGATTCCCGCTTTACATGGGCTAGGGGACGCTGTCATGAGATGATTGACCGGGCCTTAGTCAACGAGGCTTTTCTTTCGACGTACGCTCTCAGTGGCGTAAAACACCTCCCCCGAGTTGCCTCCGATCACTCACCGCTCTGTGTGACTATTAAATCTCAAGATGCGGTTCCTTCTGGTCTTCCTTATTTCAGGTACTATAAAGCTTGGGAGCTCCACTCCGAATGGCAGAACTGGTTATCGACGCATTGGGACAATTATCTTGATCTTGTGGATGCTCTCTCCTCTTTAGGGGAACATATATCAGATTAGAAGTTTAATTATTTCGGGAACATTTATCATCAAAAAAGGAAGCTTTCAAACCATCTCGCGGGTCTGCAAACTTGTATGGCCCGTCACCCAACTCGGTATTTGTGTGATATTGAAGCAAGTATCCGTATGGAGTTCGAAGACATTCTAATTAAAGAGGAGTTGCTCAAGAGGCAATCCTCTTGTTGCTGTTGGATTACCTATGGGGATTGAAATACGAGTTATTTTCATTCGCGTTTCAAGGATAGACATAAATCTCGATCCCCGAAGCTTCTTCAACTCAGGGATGGGAGTTGGTGTTCCGATAGTGCCATTCTTGTCCAGGGGATCTCTGAACACTTTTCTTATATTTTCGGTGCATCATCGACTACGGAGGAGTCTACTCGCCCTTTATTTCCTTTACGTGATCGGTTTCCGTCTCTCTCGTCAGCGCAAATCAGCCTTCTTTCCCAACCTATTGTAGATTTGGAAATTAAGAAGGCTCTCGACGATATGAATCCCGATAAGGCGGCAGGCCCTGATGGTTTCTCTGGGAACTTCTACAAGCATAACTGGTCTATTATCTCTGATTCTCTGATCAAGTCTGTCAAAACAGCTTTTAGGGATGAACATGTCCCGGCAGCGGCTAATAAGGGGCTTATTTCGTTGCTGCCTAAAGTATCACTTCCGGAGACTTTCGACCATTTCAGACCTATTAGTCTCATCAACATAAGTGTCAAACTTATCACGAAGGTCATTGCCAACAGGCTCAAGGTCGTTATGCCTCATCTTATCTCTCCCAATCAGTCCAGTTTCATCCAGGGTCGGAGTATCACCGAAAATATTATTGCAACCCAAGAAGCTATTCACTCTAAGCATACATGCAAGAGGGGAAAAGGCTTTATGGTGGTTAAGATCGATCTCGCTAAAGCGTTTGACATGATGGAGTGGTACTTTATTAATGACACTCTTCATGACGCTTGTATTCCACCACTTCTCATCAAGGTGATCATGTCCTCCATGCGGACTAGCTCCACCCAGGTTGTATGGGATGGTCAGCGGGGTCCCAGGATTCTGCCACGGCGGGGGGTCCATCAGGGCGACCTTATTTCTCCATATATCTTCGTCTTGGGTATGGAGAGACTTAGCTAGTCTATTAGAGCCGCTGTGGAGGCAGGGTGCTGGAAACCATTGACGTTCGAAAGGACTAAATTTCCTCACTCACCTTATGTTTGCCGACGATCTAATTCTCTTTGCCGAGGCATCGAGCCATCAAGTAAGAGTAATTAAGGATGTGCTATAAGTCTTTACGGCCTCGTCTAGTCAAACCATTAACCAAAGGAAATCGGTTCTCTGGGTGTCGCCTAATGTATCCCCCTCGGAAGCTCGGGAGATAGAAGCTATACTCAATGTATGCTTAGTTGCAGACCTGGGAAGCTATCTTGGCGTCCCACTCTTGCACGGATGTATCTCTAAGAAAACCCATGAGCCGACTCTCCTTAAGGTCAAGAAGCGGATCACATCATGGGGTTCTCGGTGGATTTCGATGGCTAGACGGTTGGTGCTATGTAACTCTGTTCTTAGTGCAATGCCCATCTACCAAATGCAATTTACAGCCTTCCCCTATCCTCGTGTGATAAGTTGGACAGTATGATTTGAAACTTTCTATGGGGTGGCACAGCAGATATCTCTAAGCATCCTATGATGTCTTGGTCGGCAGTTTGTCGGTCAAAAAATGACGGGGGATTGGTCTTGAATAGTTTTCGCAATATGAACCGGGTTTTTATGCTCAAGCTGGCATGGGAGTTAGTTGTTCTTCCGACCAAGCTCTGGGCTTTGATTTTCTGGGCGAAGTACAAGCTTGAAGATGGTTTTCTGGACAGGCCGATTCCCAAAACTGGTGGTTCCCATCTCTGGTAGCAATTGTGCAAGAATTTTGCTCTATTAAGGCTTGTACGAGATGGGTGATCGGAAATGACACTTCTACTTTTTTTGGACGGATACATGGTACCCTTTTGAACAACCGCTCCAGCCGCGATCACTGCTACCTTTATCCCAGCTCAAACTCTCCCTCACGATCAGTGACTTATGCTCATCTGAAGGAGATTGGGATTTGTCCAAGTTGATACTTTGGTTACCTATAGACTGTGTGCAACAGATCATGGCTTCTCCGCCACCATTCTTGGATGCAGGTCCTGATAAATGTTCATGGGTCTTTTCCTCCAAGGGGCTCTTCTCCTGCACTTCAGCCATGAAGAGTCTCTTTTACCCCCAACCTAGAGATGATGAGAAGCTCTGGCAACTTCTCTGGACTCTACAAACTCAGGAGAACATCAAAATATTTTTGTGGAAGGCTATTCATAATGCCCTATGGTGCAGCTACGAGCGGTTCAGGCGCGGGATCTCTGATTCATCTTCGTGCCATCTGTGTAGCAGCTTTGAAACCACCCTTCACGCGTTGAGGGACTATTGGAGAAGCAAAGGAATCTGGCAGTCTTTATTTCCTAACATGCCCTCATATTTCTTTTCTCTGCAGTCCATTAAGGAGTGGTTTTACACCATCTTCTTGGATCCTAACCTCTCTTCGGATTGTAGAGCTTTCTTTGCAGTTATTTGCTGGAAGATCTGGACAACACGCAATGAGGAAATCTTCGACGGTAAATTCTTTTCGCAGTATAGCATGATTCTAACTATCCAAGCCTTCTATGCAGGATCAAGGAAACTGCTGCTATACAGTGAGCGCAGCTCTGCATCCCTGTGTGCTTCTTCTGGAGATTCCCAACAGACGAATCCTACGCCCCTACCTCTAGAGAACGAATGGGCCTTATGCATCTTGGTGGATGCGGCTGTGTGCAGGAATTCCGGAATGGCAGCGTGTGGCAACATCATCCAAAACGGTGTGGACGGTTGGGTCATAGGATTTTTTGTCTTCATCGGTCAAGCTTCTATTATATCGGCAGAGCTTTGGTCCATTTTGTATGGCGTGACCGTTGCTGGCCACCTGAAACTTAATGGCCCCATCATCCTGTCCAATAGCCAATCTGTTGTTAACCTGATCAATGCTACTGGGGAGGATCTTCCAAATAGGAAACTAATCCGCAGATTACAAGCAGGCCTCACATCTATTCAGGCTTTAGGGGTGCGTCATGTCTCACGTGCGAGGATCTTGCAGGCGGACGCTCTCGCAAAAACTGGTCTTGGGAACCATGATCACAACATACACTTCTTCTGCTCGGACGGTCAACTCCCAGAGGCTCCTTTGATGCAGCTAGATCTCTGCCTATATCCTTTTAACTTGAATTTCTGGCGAATTTTTCCTTTGGCAGGGGGCGGTCCATCCTGGCTGGGCCAACTTCTGCTCCATCATGTTGTTGGGCCCAGTGGCTTGCCAGGCCAAGCTGCTCAGACCATGGACGGCGAGCTCCCACCGATGCACCCAGAGGGGGATGTTGGTGGAAGATCCACACTTCTGCACGCGAGGGGTGCGGATGGGAGAGGTGGGTCGGAGTTCTCGTCGCTCATTAGTGGTAACTCCAATTCTGATTTATCCCATGGCTATCCTCGAGCTTCTGGAGAAATTTTGAATTGGGATCAACCGGTCTTTCCCACTTCTGACCTTTACAGTTGGCACAGTCCGGTGGCCTTTGAACCACCGTAAGCATGAACAAGCGTTGTAATGATATGACTTTGCTTCCTTTGTAATGAAAAAAAAAAGAAATGTTATTTTATTTCATCCAACCAATTTAATTAAACAAAAATTCTAGGTTTACTTAATTTTTTTATACAAAATAAAATCATTACATAATTAAATAAGCATTATTTTTATTAATTAAATATGATAACTACTTCCATTAAATAAGATTTGACAATTGAAATAATAGTATATTCATTATTTTTAAATAAAAATAATGATATATTTATTAAAATAATTCTGTCAGTGTTCCGTCACCTTATCACCCTTTTTGTGTTGAACAATAAATGTAGCTATACCATAATTATTTGCACCGAATTTTTTAGTCCAACTTGGAATCAAGTAAAATCAAGTATTTACCAAAAAAAAAGTAAAATCAAGTAAAAAAGAGAAATTAGCGAATTAATTTGTAAGTATGACATTTTTTTTAAGTATGACATTCAACTCTTCTGTTTGCAAAAAACAAAACAAACTATTATATCTAGATAGGCAGTTGGACGAATATGCAGAAACATGGGTTTTCGAATTTGAATTTCAACCTTCGAGAGGTTTATCTGGTTGGCTGCTATGTTCTTGGAGGTGTGACTGTTTCACTATGTCTAGCTCCTGGAGATCTAGAAACTTATTAGAAATATAAGGAGATTGGATATCCTTAGGTGATCCTATACCCTTAAAGCTTCTATCTGTGTATTCCCCATGCACAATTGAAGGTAAGAGGTTACTATGGCAAAGTATCCCAGGGAGATTGCAACTTGACCATGATGCTATATGGATAATATGCAGTGATTTCAATGCAATAAGGACTTCTGAAGAAAGACTTGGTACCTCTCAACCTATTCTTAGTGAGATAGCAGAATTCAATGAATTCATTGAGGAAACTGGAATGCTTGATCTCCCTCTACATTCTCGAGGCTATACTTATTATCATCCTGGAGGCCAAAGTGCAAACACAATCGACCATTTTCTAATGTCTGAACAGTGGCTTAATCTATGCACTCAAGTCAAGTAAATGGCATAGATAGACAATCTTCGGATCATTGTCCTTTACTGTTACTAAATGAGATTCAAAACTGGGGTCCAAAACATTTTAAAATACTAGATGCTTGGTTTCAGCAGAAGGACTTCGAGATGTTTGCAAAGGAAGCCTGGGCTCAAACATCGGCCACAGGAACATTCATTCTTCTTCAGAACTTTAAACAACTGAAGGAGAAATTGAGAGTATGGAACAAGGAAGTGTTCAGTGATCTCACTAAACAAACTAAGGAAGCTGCAATGTGATATCTAGCCTGAATATTCAAATAGAGTCATCACCATTGAATGAGGCTGACAGTGCTCGCAGACATGAAGCTGAGGTGGAATTGAAAAAACTGAATAGGATGATGGACAACCTCCTATTTCAAAAGTCTAGAAACAAAGGAGAGTGATGGGAACATGAAGTTCTTTCTTGCCTGCCTCAAGAATAATCAAACTCAGAACACTATCAAAGGAATGCAGATTAATGGCGGTTGGAACACTGAAGTGACTGCAGTAAAAGCATATATTCATGAAAGCTTTAAACAGCACTACAATGAAGAGACATTGCCGAGGCCCTCTATGTGCTGAACTTTAACCACTACAGTTTCTGCTACAGAGAATGAGGCTCTCACAGCTCAGTTCTCTCTTCTCTGAACAAGAAATTTTTGATGCGATGAAGTTATGTGGGAGTGGGAAAAGCCCGGATCCAGATGGTTTTAACTACAGATTTCTAAAGCACTTCTGGCCATTGTTTAAAGCTGACATTCTGGCATTTTTTGATGACTTTTGGCTTGTAGGAAGACTGACTAAAGGCTTAAATACAACTATGGTGGCTCTGGCTCTTAAATGCTCTAATATAAGTTCTATATCTGATTTCAGGCCATCTCTATGGTGAATTCTATTTATAAACTTCTCTCTAAGGTGCTGTCTCTAAGATTAAGCCGAATCCTGCCCAGAATTATATCCCCCCAACAAATAGGTTTTATCCACAACAGGTTCATTATGGATAGTGTGGTATTAACTAATGAAATCTTGCATTAAGCTAGATCAAAGAAAAAAGGCTGTTGTATTCTGAAAGTTGATTTTCAGAAAGCATTTGACAGTGTTAATTGGAAGTACCTTTGGCAAATCATAGAAGCTAAAGGATTTTGTGAGAAGTAGATGTTCTGGTTAAAAAGTTGTGTGAAATCAACTTATATGTCTATTATGGTGAATGAGAGTTCTTGTGGTGAGTTTAAGATGCACAAAGGTCTAAGGCAAGGTGATTCTTTGTCACCTCTCCTATTTGCTATAGCGGTGGAAGGGCTCCATGAACTAATCACTAGAGCTGCAGATTTGGGTATTTTAGCAGGGTATAAGCAGCAGCTGATGAAATAAGGGTGACACACCAACAGTTTACAAACGATACAATCATGTTTGGCAATGGCTCTGTAGAGGATGCAGTGACAATGAAAGGAGTTCTTCAGATTTTTGAGCTCATTTTTGGACTTAAGGTCAATTTCTCTAAAAGCAACCTAATGTTTGTCAACTTATCTCAAGAGGATGTTAATGGGCAGGCTGCAATTCTACACTGTAAACTAGGCTCCATCCCGTTTAAGTATTTGGGTGTGCAAGTGGGGATCAACCCCAGACTGGTTAGCTCTTGAAACCCGGTCATTGAAGCTCTTTCTAATAGATTGAAGGGCTGGGAAAAAAGATATATATCAATGGGTGGTTGTATCACCCTGATTAAATCAGTCATATCATCAATTCCTCTATATTACCTGTCTATATACAAGGCTCCTATTGTTGTTTTGAAGAAAATAGCCAGTATTATGAGTAAATTCCTATGGGGAAAAATTTCCGCTGGATCTAGGAAAATCTCTTGGATCAAATAGGGAAAATTATGTTACCCTAAGAGAAAAGGTGGCCTTGGATTCAAATCTTTGAAACAATTCAACCTACCTCTGTTGGGAAAATGGGGATTCAGGTTGTTGAGAGACACGAGAAACTTGTGGCAAGCAGTTATCCAATCCCTATATGGATCTCTCTCTATTCCTAATCAGCTACGATCCAGAAATCAATCTGTTTGGTGGCAAGATTTCTCTAAATTCATCTTGAATGCATAGTGGTTTAAGAAAAGATTGAAAAGAAAAATTGGTAATTGGTAATGGACACTATTTTGGAAGGACAATTGACTACTTGCCAAATCTCCAGAAGAGGAATACCCTGATCCATACAGGAATGGTGCTGATCAAAATCACACTATCACAGAAAAGTGGCTATTTGATTATACCTGGAGAGTCTGGAGGTGGAATTGGAGCTAGAATCACCCTTGTTCTCGCAGTGAATTGGAGCAGTGGAATGATCTTCTAAATCAGCTGAACTAGCCTCCTCCACAGACAAATGAGATGGATGCCTGGCACTGGAACTTAGAAAATTACTATACAGCAGAAGTCTATGATGCTATAATTTTCAGTGAATGGGATCCTGGTGAAGTTAACGAAAACCTAGGCAAAGTTGGGCACCGATGAGTACCTTTAAAAATCGGAGCATTCTATTGGCGAGCCCCTCAAAACAGGATACCCACCGCGGATAATCTTCTCCGGCGTGGTATCGCGTCTGTAACAATAACTTATTCCATGCACAACTAGAGCATGAATCGGTTCTCCATTTGATGCTGCAGTGCCGGATTCCGTCTAGCTGTGGACAAGATGCTTCTCTTGGCTGCAAATCCTGCAGTTTATTCCCGTTGATCTGCTGGACTTCACTAACCAACAACAGAGTAGCTTTCTACCTCCCCAGCTTTGTTAAATTTGGCCGATGGTCTGACAATTCTCATTTTGGACAATATGAAGAATGAGGAACCTTGCTATTTTTCAACAGGAGCCACCGACTGTTGAGAAAGCATTGGCAGAGATACAAATGCATTTGTGGATAACGCTCAGAGCTCATGGCCAATTGAGCCTGAAATATGGCCTAGGAGAATGGATTATGGAGCCTATGATGTGTTTAAGTTGATAATATGAGCCTGTGAGCATAGTGGGCCAAATGCACTTGTAAATATGTACATACAATTATAAAGCAATACAAATACCTTACTTACAAAAAAAAGTAAAATCAGATCCATGGTTCCCATTTTACACTTTAAATTCATCGTAAATCATAATAAATTCACCTCTTGTATGCCAAGTGCTCAATATTTCAATTTTGCCTAGGTATTACATCCTATTATCGTAATTGATCATACCGATAGAAAACTTGTATACTAGAGATCAAAAATTCTATACTCCGACGGGGGCTCTGATGGTTTCATGGTCGTCAAATTCATTTTGAATTTTTCTTTAGGTTTGTGTTAAAATCTTGATGATGAAGTTTTTGAACCAGCATCAAAATATAAAGCTTTTTGCCTCGTGTGTATATATTTTCTATTGGCAAAAATAGATGTCAATACACAAGAACTAAACATGAGTTGAACATACAAATGATGAGCAATTGATTTTTAAATTCATATTGTTAAGAGTTTAGTTTTTCTTGGCTTCCCAAAGTATGTGATGGATACATAAATTGTGTTTCCGCTAGAATTCTAGAAGAAGTGACGAATTTTAATTTAGATGTCAGGGAATTGCAGGAAATACTTTCGATGCAGTTTAGGTATTAGTAATTGGAGGCAAGGGCCGACAAACTCAGGGGCAGGCCCGGGCTATTTTTGGTCCGCCTCAGAAATTTTTTTTAGAAAAAAGTTATCTCGCCTTCGGAGGGGATTCTAATTTGCGGTTGTGGAACCCTAATTGGTCACTTCTTTCTCCGATCAGGGAAGAGGGACGAAGCTGTGAAAGAGGGCATTGAGGGAAGAAACAAACTGAGCATGACAACAACCGACAATTGGAGAACTGTAAGTGAATTATTCACTTACTGAGCTAGGGACTTGGGAGGGTAAGAGGTGTTGTGCTACTTTTAATGTGTGGAGAATGCGGTTAAACGTGCGCGTGCATTTATTGACTAGCTTTTGATAGCGTTGGGCGTGTGATTCGGAGCCCATCTTGATTGGTTATGCTCACCTGTTATGTGACTGACGATTTTTTTTCTTATATAATGTACAATGTACACATAGATTCACAAAACTATATATGGTCCGAATTAGAGAAGCAACTCGAATGGTCATTGGTTGATTGTGGTATTGGGTTCATTAGCTTCTGAGCTTTGAGACTAAATTGAAAATTGATTCCTCCTGTGTGCTATAAGGTGTCATGAATCATTTATTTACAAGTCTTTTATTGTGTTCTTCGAAAACTTTTACATCAGCGACCACCTGCACAAACCTTTCTAATAGACTGGGTTCATATGTTCTGTTTATTTCAATATTGCTGGTGTGAAGGATGTGAAAGGTGAGGTTTGTATATGGCCTATGTGGCTCACTGGATTAATGGCAGAATTGTGTGATCTATCAAAGGGGAGGCTTGTGTGGCCGAACCGAAAGTTTTCTTGAGCAAAAAGGGTACGGGAAGCGACCTGTGTGTCCAAATCCCGACCCTAAGGAAAGATGAATATGTTGAGGGTTCTGAATTGAATGGATGGGGGGTGTGAGTGCACAAGTGGCGACCTATGTGACTAAATCTTGATGCTGGTTACTTCTGATTTTTTGTTGTGTTTTGAATCGTATGATTGTTTATGTGAGGAAAGAAAGAAGGCTTGTCTATGAACGGTTTGACTTTGCTTGAAGTGGTTGTTTCATTCGTGTTAGACATCAACTTAAGATTTCAAACCGGGTGTAAATCGAGTGATGCTTAAAACTTATCCCCTCCACTTTTACCTTACAGATTTAGTGACATGCTAGTCTTAATGTTTGTTTATCTTTGCACTATAAAATTTATTCATGCACTATAAAATTTAAACCATGTACATTCAGTTTACTTTTATTGCCATCATGCACGCAGTGTAGTATTTTTTAAACAGGATTATTTGGCCAATATATTGCGGGTCAATAATATAATTTTATGATATTTAATATTTTTTATTATTATATTATTTATTAAAAAAATTGAACTTAAAGCTTTTAGCACAAAAACGATTTCTGGATTTCTAGACTGATCATAATTTGGTGGAAAAGTAAAATTTAATTAAAAAAAAGTATGTTATTGGAATTTCAAGTAAAGACGATGGGGCTTACTGTCATTACCCTTCCATCGTAAAATCGGTAGTGTTGAAATGAAGAAGCAACAAGGAATAGTGTTGAAATGAAGAAGCAACAAGGAAAAATAAATTTTGCTAATCGCGAAGGGTGGGAATTCCAATCAGTAGTACGCCGACGGAAAGCAAGTCCTCCGGCCGCCGCAGACGACGCAACATGGTATGTTCTTATTCTTTGGATTCATTTTAGGTTTATCTGGTTTTGAATTTTCGCACTCTTCTTATGCGACCTTGGTCTTGATTGATCGATTAGCATGATTTCCCTCTGAGGGGTGATTATGATTTGCTCCTGGCATTCTTTGACCAAATTATTATATGTTATAAGCTCATCTTGATATACGTGGATCTGCTTCCCCTGCTTCTTTGTGTCTGTTCACTTGTTTAATTATGTTGTTATACCATTGAAATGTATCAATTTATAATTCGTGGATCTTACATAGTCAGTGGGTTAAAGAGGCAAAACTAATAATCACATTAACTCGAATTGTTTTCAATTGGCTCCAAGTGTCTTATACCATGCTTTAAAGTAGCATTTCTCTCGATCCTGCAACTCCAGTACCAAGATCATGAAATGATCATAATAAGGGTGTGTGTCTTCGGAATCCGTTGGGGGGTACCAAATACATTTTTTGTGCGTCCTGTGTTCAGTTCAGTTCTCTGACCAATATAATGCTGAAATCTGAAAGCTTCCAAACGGATTTGTACTCGGACTGAGTGATGATCCCGTCTATAATTGAACTTTATAGTTGGATGATGGATTTTTCCTGTTGTTCTTGTAACTTGCTATTGCATGTCATTTCAGATTCACTTTGTTCTTCTCGTGAGCAGACAAGGGAAAGTAAGGTTGACAAAATGGTATTCTCCTTATACTCAAAAAGAAAGAACAAAGGTATAACTGCCATCTGACTTAGACTAAAATTAGGAAAATAACCATATTGACCTTGTCTTTTTTTAATTTCATTCTCTTTTTAGTTTTCTTTTTTTCTTTCGTGGTGAAAATTGAGCTAGGTATGGATGCATAGGGGGATCCTCTTAAAATTGAAAAATCATAGTTTATAGTCTTTTACTCTATTCTACAAAGGATTGTCAAATTTGACGTCATTCACCTCTCAAGATTATTCGAGAGCTTAGTGGCATGATACTCACTCGAGGCCCCAAGCTGTGCAATTTTGTGGAGTGGAGAGGCTACAAAGTTGTTTACAAAAGGTCACTCGCAGTTTGGGATTTCTATAAACCTTGACAATGTATCTTTTGGCATATCCGGTTCATTATTCTATTCTACCATTTTTCAATGGCTTGAGCGGTCAATTTCTCTTGTGCACTATTTACCATCATGCAGGTATGCTAGCCTTTATTTCTGCATGTGCATTGACCAGGAGGACAATGAATTAGAGGTTCTTGAAGTAATTCACCATTTCGTCGAGATACTGGACCGCTACTTTGGAAGTGTAATGCCCGTGATTTTCTAATATTTTCTGAACTGTTATAGTTGCTTACTAGGAATAACAATTATTGATTTTTTCCTTTTCTTATTCTTTCTTAAGGTCTGTGAACTGGATCTGATCTTCAATTTTCACAAGGTATGGTTCTCATTACCTAATTTCCCTTTTAACTATCAGGAATGGTCATCTATGGTTATCCTGTACCAGTAATATGATAGTCATACTTCTTATCTGGTCAGAGGAATTTCATATCACTTGTTAGTGTTAGACATTAGAGATCTGAAAAAAATATGTAAACAGGCGCATTCATAGATATGTGCAGCTTGGTATATAGCGTACAATAGGTGCCAGAGGAAATTATATGGTTATTGACATTTGACGGATCAAGTTATATGGTGGGTTATCTTAAATCTCCAGTATATAGCCCTGCCCTTTTTGTCAGCTAATATTTCTTTTCGTAAGCACATGTCATAGTTCCTGTGTTTGCATAAGATATGGCAAACCACAATTTACCCAGAAAACTGAATTGTTGGATTCCCAGGTTCTCATTCGCTTTCTCTTTCATCTGTACGGTACATACGTACCCACCAAATGTATGCAGGCGTATTTTATTTTGGATGAAATCCTGATTGCTGGTGAACTTCAAGAGTCGAGCAAGAAAACAGTCGCGCGTCTAGTAGCTGCGCAGGTACTCGTACTCCTAGTCCTACTCCTGCTCGTTGCAATTCACCATACTTACATGCATCATCACAATTTATATGTAGGATTCTCTGGTTGAGGCAGCAAAAGAGCAAGCTAGTTCTATAAGCAATATCATTGCGCAGGCAACAAAATGAGTAATTTTATAGTATAAATTGTGATGATCAGCTAATCGTGTTTACCTCTACTCAGTACAATCCTGTACTCATTAAATTCCATTCTTCCTGATGGAGAGGCAGTCAAAAAAATTTGCTAATGAGGATTTATTGTGTGTTTTGCGGACTACTAATTTTCTAATACTTCTTCTAGTACTTCTATTATTTTTTCTTATTTTTAGAATATGTTGTGTTTTGCGTTAGTACTTAAAAATAATTATTTAAAATTTTATTTTAATCATATATAACAACATTAGATTCTTAAAATAAACTTTATCTATTTAATTTAAATATATTAATTAAGGTTAATTTGGTAATAAAAATATTTACAATAGGTTATTATTACAAAAATATTATATTTATTTTTAAGAAAGAAAAAAAATATTTCATGAGATGATTATTTTTAAAAAAAAGAGATTCTAAAAAAATTAACAAACATTAGTAGTATTATACAAAACATTTTTTTTTAAAATGTACTTATAAATACAATTAGAATCATAAAAATCTCGCGCAAAATAAGTTTATAGTTAGTCGATCATAATTTATACCTTTTATACAGAAAATAGAGAATATTATTAAAATTTATCAACCAGTTGTAGTGGCGTTTCTAGCGATGCCAATTGGGCACCGCATAATGCAAATAAAAAAATTTAATTATGTAACAATAACAATAGTGAAAATTGTTTTGTAAATTGGAATAGACAAAAAAATTAGTTACGATAGACAAAAATCGGAATTCAGATAAAATTTAACAATATTAACTATGTAAATGTTTTTCAATAAACAAAAAAATATAAAAATAAGGTTCTATTTGGAAAAAAAATGTGCTTATATTTAAGTAGGAGGGGTCCAGGGCAACCCGTCGGGCGGGTTGCTTTTGCCAACTTTCGAAGTCGGTACATATATTTTTTGGTTAATTTAGTAGGTTGAAATTAAAAATCGTTGAAATTGCGACCAATGTTGCACTCCTACCACATATAAACGGGCTGTATACAGTGGCGGATCCTGGGGTCTAACCAGGGAATGCGCTTCACATAGGAGTGTGTATCCTGAGAGTATGCTGGGATCTAACTAGGGGGTGCGACGGGGTGCAGGTTCAAGTATAAAAAATTTAGGGGGTGCACCTACACCCCCACCACCCTAAGAGGATCCGCCACTGGCTGTATACGGAAAAAAGATTGAGCAGTCTACTTGTACCGGGTGTATTGGCCCATATGCTTAATTGTTCGTTGACTTTTGATTGCCGAAAAAAAATTATAAATACTTTTGAAATCTTCATGTTGAAATCTTTAAAAAATCGATCGTAGAATTCAGTTTCGGCAGCTTCGTCACTAAAAACTACTAAACACCTCTAAATCTAGGGTTAAAGAGTAACAAAC